>ML783593.1:266935-286669 GCA_009831015.1 Picea engelmannii
TATAAGGTGTTGCAAAAGATTGGTACTATGTCATACAAATTGGAGCTGCCTGCATCTTCACGAGTACACCCAGTTTTCCATGTTTCATGCTTAAAGAAGGTTATAGGTGACAAGATCCCAGTTCAAACTATATTTCCAAAACTGGACAAGTAAGGAAAAATCTTATTGGAGTCTAAATCCATCACTGACACAAGAATTCGCCAGCTGAGGAATAGATCCATTTTAGCATATCTCATTAAATGGAGGAAACTACCAGCTGAAGATTCCACTTGGGAAGATGAGTCTTTTATACAGAAGCATCCAGGGTTACTCAAGCATTGCGGACAACACTTGTCTCAAGGGGAGGGGTATGTTAAGCCCTAATATTGGCTCATTACCCCTTAATTGGGGCATATTATATTAGTAATGTTATTTTATTTATGTCGACTTTAGGCCATTAGTTGTAATTATACCTCCTAGTATCCTATATATACCAAGGAGACATTTTCATTTTGAATCATGTTGTACTTGAACATTTAAGTGGGGTAAAAGGAGGTTTCCCCCTCGAAGAGGCTTATTATCTGAAATTATCTCTTTTTCAAGGAGTTGAGTACTTTTTCTCAAGATTTTCTATGCTATATTGATATTTGGTTCTTAACAAGCGCAAATGATGGGGATTCATCCTTATGGTGGCCTTTGGTCCTACACTTGGTACACTAGACTTGTTCCCACTTCTCCTTTCCTGTCATCAATTCTTTCAATCTAATTGTCAAATAAGGTAACTGTGTCTGGACATGAGTCATCCCCCCACCATCTCCTACAGGATACAGTTCCAGCATCATTTTAATATCCAAAGCTTCAAGCTACAACACAACCTTCTATTGTATCAATGGGTAGTGATTGTGTGGCAATAACCCTAGAATAAACCATTCTCTATTTTGTTGATCAAGAATTTGAAATGTCAACATCCCCATCAAATCCTTAAATCAATGATCATAGTCCCACACTGACTTAGTCTACACTTGTTTGATTTCCTTCAATTATGTTATGTATTACGACTCAGACTTTAGCTTCTTAAATTGTTTCAATAATTCTTGTTCAATGTATGCTGGTATCCTTGCTTGACATGTTGGTGTAGTACTTTGTAGTTTCATGTACGATACTAATGCACAACCTCTAAATGTTGTTTCCAACTGCACAATATTTTTGGCCTCATCCTATACATTCTTCACAACCCAAATTGTCTCACATATAAATAGATGTTGTTCTGGGTCCTCTGAACCAACTCCCTGGAAATCAAGAATTCTCAATGTTTTTTCTAACTCTACCATGGTGTTTTATGGAGTACCTCTCCCCAGTGTAGTTGGGTGACTCTGAATCAACATACTGCTTCCACTGCTCTGGCTACTACTACTATGTATTCATTTGCTAACTATAAGTGCTTTCAACAAATCCTCGAATGTTATCTCAAATCTAGGTGACACACACGGGATCTTGGAATCGACATAGGATCCATCCTGAGCAGGACTTAATGGCTCTTCTATTATAGGACTGAACTGAGAATCCTCTTCCTCTCCTTCTATGTGTGGTATTTCTATGATTTAGACTATTGCGCAGGGTACTCTTCTGTCATACTCAATGAACGACTCTCCTTTCTCATCCCCAGTCTTCAACCTCTTGTACCTTCTTCCACTATGCAATACTCCAAACTCGTCTTCTTCTTTTGATATAACTTCCTTGTTTCTATGCATCCTTAGTCCCTCCCTTCCTTATTCATTTATTTCTTCATTCCTTCCTACCTTCAAAATATCCCCTGGTCATCCCATAGAACCCTATGTGCTCGAATCCCCTTAGCAATCAAACTCCATCATCATCACACACTTTTCACACAACAACATATTTATCCAGGTGCCCAATTATTTCATAAACCTTTTGCGTGGACCCTTAAATAAATCTCTCTCTGCGACACTATATCACTGGGTATAATGTACTACAAATTCCATAATATAACCCCCCCAGTATGATATTCAACTAGAAATCAATGACATGTGAAGTAGTCTTGCTTACATAATTCAATTGTCTTACCAAATCAAGGTTTCAGTTCCTTGGCACTGTAGTACGGTATATTCCAGTATTCTCCACTAATATTTTTAACCATTCAATCAAAATAATAATAAATTCACCAAAGAAAATCTCATCCAACTTTGTGAACACATACCTTTGCAACCATTGTTCATCACTCATCTGAGGGTTTCTATTCTCTCCTCATGAAAATTCTTGTTCCTTCCTTTCCATCCATTCTACAATCTCTTTCTTAGTTGGCCTTCAAAACATTCCCTCAATTACATATTCTGGGTCTCGACAACGGAACCATTTGTTGGCGCATGGTTATAAGACACTATGTTCAAGGTATTCAACCAACAAACCCTTTAGACACTATCCCTTTTGACATCACTTGCATGGAAGTGAAGTCTCACCTGAGGTATCTATTGGGGTTGCAGGAACCAAGTTTCTGTAGGGACGAGGGGAAGTGAGGCTATCAACATAATATCTATTAGTATTTATCCACCATGTGTGCATTATATTTATTCATATCCTTTGATTAGTTAATAAAATTTATTGTGCATAACCCTTATAACATAGATTGCAATATAAGTAACCCACTATACTATTTATTATTACTTCACATCAACCATATAGTAAACAGATCTATACTAATCATGCATAAACAAAACATTCATAAAAATCCATATCAACACAACACATAGAGACAAATTTTAATGTGGTTCACCCAATCCTTGGACTATGTCCACGATGAATGGATTCTATATTAATCTTCATACAATAACCATATCAAGCCTGTGCACTGCGCTTACAATAGATACAACATATTACATCCTCAATCTAGCCTAGCTGCTTTGCAGTGCACTCCTCTTTCTTTGCAAACTCTCTCCACAATCCTACGCATAGATTCTCAATCCTATGAACGCTAAACTCTCACTTTCAGCAGCCTCTTCTTCCCCAACCCATTACATATTATACATATAGTTAAGGATCAGAACCCTAATAGTTTATCCCAAAACCTTAACATTTCCTAGTTGTTTTCCTTCTTTCTCGCCATCATGTTGTTTTTCCTTCCTTCGCGCCTACATGCTACTTTTCCTACTTTGGCATTGAATTGTTGTGTTCCTTCCTTCTTTTGTGCCTTCTATGACTTTTACTTTGACCCCACCAACAACTCCCTTTTTTTATTTTGCATGCACTCTTCGAAACTTAGTTATTGAAAATGCCTATCCAACAAGTCACGTACATACGTGCTCGCCAATAAAGATAGTTGCATACATACGTGGTCTACTTTGAGCACATGTGAGTACATATTTCTAGAGATTTTTTTTCAAATCTTTTCTAGTTTTAGGGTGTTGGGATATGTGTCTGGGGTCTCTCCTAGGACTTTAAGACTCAGTGTGTGTTTCTTTCTGAGTTCAGAAGTTGTTTAATTTGATTTTTATAAAGAAAACAAGAAAACGTTTACATTTCTTTGTTAACATTTTCAAGTTTATAGAGCTGGTTTAAGAAGTTATTTTCTAGATTCTTTCTTTCCTTGGGTAGCCTTTCTTACTATCCTTGAAAAGTTTTCATAGTTCTTATTTCTTCTTCTACCTCTTTCTTGTTTCTTTCTTGTTCGTTTAGAGAAGAAAGTTTGTTTAAAATTTTCTTGTTTCTTTCTACCTTTTAAACAAGAAAAAATAAATAATTATAGAAACTATACTTCTTCATTTATTTTCAATCCTTACCATACTTTTCACTCAAAAGGAAACTTTTTGGAGTGTATTTTCTCTTTTATTGCTTTCAGTTTTCAAATTTTATTTTGCATTCTTGAAATATTTTCATTTTTGAAAAGTTAGTTATAGTTTTGACAAAAAGTATTGTATAGGTATTTTTTTTCAGTTCTTTTGCATTTCAAAAAAAAACATTCATCAATAATTCATCCCATTTGAAAGAAAAAAAAATATTTTTTCATATCATCAAAAAGAAAAGAGTTTGGTCCTTTTTCTATAGTGTTTTTCACTCATTTTCAGTAAAGAACAAACATATTTCATATTGTGTTCTTATAAGTGTTTTTATTTTTTGTTGAGTCTTTAAAAACACCATTCAGTTTCACCCATTTCCCCTTTTGAGTAAACAAAATACCTTTTAAATTGAATGCTTAATTACAATAAACTTGAATTTTCATTTTTCTAGGGTGAACAGACTAGCTTAAGCCAAGGCCTTGGACTAGGTTGGAGTGTTAACTCCCAAAGGCCATAAAAATAAACCTAGGAGTGTGAGATAGGGAGCACTAAAATCCAGTTTTCATATTGATATAGTTGGGAGCCTCCTCTAACATAGTATTTAAACATGAGGTCAAGTGAGGGAGATTCAAGGAGATAACCCTTATGAATCTTGATTGAATGTATCAGAGAGATCATATTTTAGGGGTTTCTCTAGTGCCCATACCTCCTTGAGAGGAAGCTCTTTTGAATCTGTGGGATTTTTTACCCTACCCATATGTTCGATCCTAACTGTCGACTGTACCCCTCAGATGTTGACCTCTAGTTGGTATCCTTAGTAGTCGCTCCTAGGTTTCTCAGAGGTGACTATCATGGGTTTTTTGTGGTACTTGGGGTAGACGTTGCATCACACTTCTCAGTACCCCTGGAGGGTGCCCCACAAAGAATGGGTACTTGCACCATGAAGAATTGGTTGGTGGAGTCCAGGGTAAGTTCCTCTCACTCCTTCATTGGTTAGTTCACATGACTTAATCAACCCATGCCTTCATCCTGAAGGTCCTTTCCTAACTTCATTACTACTACGATCTTGGGGCCTAATCTACCTGAGCTAGAGAATCGATGAAGTTGTCTTTGTTTGTTGTTTCCTTAGGATTTTTCTAGTGGTGTGATCTATGTATGTAGATGAATTAGGTAAGTGATTTGGTAGTCACCTTGAATTCATGATTTAAAGTGGTTGATCAATCACCTTGGTGATCTAGACCAATTTAGGGTCTTTCTTCTATCAAATTGAATTATCCCCCCCCCTCCCTTGAGGCATCAACTCAATCAAACCGACACTTTTGTATTGGCTAGTCTTATTTACATCGTAGAAATAGAGCCCAAAATTCTTCTACGCCGAAGGTCACACGAGTATTAAATCTCAAACCAAAGGCTTATTTCTTCCTTTTAACCCTTCGTTGATTGGATCCCACGATATGGTTGTATTTTATATTATGTCTTCCAGGTCATATTTCATTAATAGTTTCCCTCTTCTATGGTATATCATGGATTTCACTTTGGAATTTTTTGGTTTGGGGGCCCCTATAACCCCCACATCAAAAATAATGACAGGAGAAATCCTACCTCCTTTCATGTCCAACCAAACGACTAGTGTGGTTCAATCCACAATAGCTGCATCAATAAATAGCTCTTCACCAATGATAGTTGGGTCCACTTATCCCTTGAGTGTGGCCTTCTCATCACCTTTTATATATAATTCTTTTCCTTTTGGAATGTCGTTGATGAGCATGAAGAACGTGTTGGTTGGTTCACATTTGATCCCCTAAAGTACTAATTTTGTTGTCATGATTTCTTCAACTTCCCTCTAGGATTTTCTTTGGGTTAGAGGACATATCCATCCATTCTTCCCCTTACTCAAGAGTGGTTATTTCCCATATTTTGGAACTTATCCCTTTTTTAAATGGGGTGGTCCTATAGGTGGCAGATTCCAATCCACCAACATGTCGTCTTCTGAAAACCCTTTCACATTATTTGGTGGGTTTGGGAAAAATCCTTTTCCCTCATATGGAATGTTGACAAGGGGAAACCCCTTCCAATGCCAATGGAATCCCACACAAGAGTCATACTCTTCATAATGGATGTCATCATGGGGTAACCCCTTTCTCGGTTATAACTATCTAATGCAAGGGGATTTCCCTTTGCAAGGGATGTCAGTAGGGGAAAACCCTATCTTGTCTTACGGGAATCAAATGGGTGGATGTTTTCCTCTATATAACTAGGTAATCCATGGATTTAATAAAAAAATTGGCCCATCCACAAGCTCTTCCTAGAAACCTAGTGGAAGTAAAAATCTGGGTTGTCCTTTTCTGATAGGTACTCAACTTGGGAGCTCTAACTCGGCTAGTTGGAATTCTGGGCCCTTGTCGAGGCTACCTTTGATGAAAAATTTAAACTTTCTAGACCCATGAAAACTGATGAACGATATAGTTTTTCATGATTTGAACTAGCCTCCGGTACCCACCAATTTGCCTTCAGACATTCCAAAATTCGAAGGTAAATCTAGTGAAGATCTGGGTGACCATGTGACGAAGTTTCATCTATGGTGTTAATATAATTCTTTAAATGATGATTTCATCCAAATATATCTCTTCAAGTGCACTCTTATGGGAGCTGCAGTGAAATGGTACATTGAACTTGATGGAACAACATTTCTCACTTTTCACAATCTATCATTAGTGTTTCTTAATCACATCTAGCTTCATGTCTAGTACGATTTCAGCATTATTATTCTTTCTATGCTTAAATAGGATAAAGACACTCACATATCGGATCATATCCAAGAGTGGTGTAGATGGAAGAGGCTAATAAAATCTAAGGTCCCTCCCGAGTTCTTATTGGAATGGTTCCTTAATTCCTTATTGCCTTACATCTCCAAGGATGTATCAACATTAGGAGTATTTTAAGAGGAGGAGGTGATTTTTAGGGCCAAACATTTATATTTAATCTAATCATTATCTGGGATCCTTTACAATTTAATACCAGATGCACCGTGACCCAGTTTTGATCCTTCAAAAGTGAAGTTCGGACCACATGTCAACGACATTGTTGGGTCTATAAAAATCACTATCACAGATCTAGTTACAAATCAAATGCAATAGATGACAATTCATCTAAATGCAGTCAGTCAAGCCATGTATTTCACCATCTTGAATGTCCAGTCTTCATATTTTCATGTTGTAAAATTGATGTCCCTGAAGGGTACTCAACAATTCATAGGGAAACAACATTAAAAATGAAAAAAAATGATGCAAATGTTGGAGGGGCCAAGAAGGTGAAATTGCCTTGAAATATTTGTAGCAAATATCACCTTACCCATCAGTTACTAAAGATGGAAGAGGCTCAACACCTATTAGTGAAACAACAAGCTATTGTGTTGAATAACTCATTCCCACAAGGACAGAACATGTAGGCAGGATCTTTTGGTGGAAATTCGTAAAGGGCCATGCAAAATTCACCCTTGTCATATGGGACAATGTTGTTCATCAATATGGTGAACCATAAGAAGGAGAAGATGGATTTATCAACCAGAAATTGATATTACAATAATCCTAAGTCAACGTCTAAAGGGAAAGAAACTTTTGATCCTCAAAATTATCTCCATATAGAGAAACCTGAGAAGGAAACAATGTCATGCATATCGAAAGGTATGCATAAGAGTCCATCACACAAACCCAATGCTCGAGTCATGCCCAACTATTATATCATTGAGGACTTGGATTAGACACCATGTGTAGTATCAGCCCTAGAGGTCTTCAAAGTTTCTTTGCACAAAGATCTTCATTGTTGTCCACTATAGGGACCACTAACTCATTGATTTAGCTCATCATGAAGTTTGATGTCATAAATGTGAAGCCTCTCTTTACTTATCACATAGATTTCCAAATAAATATTGTTTACACAAAACACATTATTGGGATAACTATCATCGATGAATGTGCTTCGAAATGTGCTATGTCATTGTCTTGCTATAAATCCATTGGATCTCTTGAGCTTACCCTGTCTCCTACATTTTTAACCACATTCGATGGGTGATCATTTATATCACATGGTTTCATTGCCTCTTTTCCTACCCAATTAGGGGGGAAGGTCATTTCAGTGGAGGTGGAAGTAGTCGATGCTCCACTTGAATATAAACTTTTGTTAGGAAGGAGATGGACTTATGTGATGGCAATTGATTTCTCATCATTTTTTTGACTCTTGTTCTTTCCTCGAGATGGGAATATCATAACAATATACCAAATGTTGTTAAACCTCTCTAACTCTGTGGAAAATCTAGGATCTATAGTCCCATTGATAGAAAACTCTCAGATGTCAAATGAGAGCATTAGTGTTGGGATGTGCCTTTCACTTATGTGAACTTTAATTTCCCAACTCCGGTTTCTTACATTCATGCTACCTCGAACATCTAACAAAATTCGATCCCCTCGGTCCTTGTTACACGAGTAGATTTGTTTAGAACTATGTATTTTAAATATCCATGGGTGTTACCCTCATTATGTGAATTAGTTGAAGGTATTTTGAATGCTAGGATGGCCATGCCACTATATACAACATAGATATATTATCAAGCAATCCAAAAAGACACTACAGACTCATATCTGACTCCTTCATGAATAGAAGAAGAGGATCGGTTTTCAGAGCCGATTTGGGTCCAAAACTCTTTGACTTCACTTGATTTCCTTGACATTGTATTTCCTTCTGATGAAGATATTTCTGAGGCAATGAAAATGATGGATTGACCTTGGGAGAAACTGCATTTTCAATCTTATTTCCACTTAGAACTTAATATGATTGAGAGTGATTATGGTCATTCTCCATCACCTATCTAGAATGCTAATTCCTATGAAACAAATGTTTTCATGGACATATATTTTGCTTTAGATGAGGCCCTTCTTGAAGCCATGACTATTGATTATGTACCATGAAATGACATGTATCAAAGTTTTTGTTTTTATCACAAGTTCAAGTGTTTACGAATTGATGACAGACGGAGCCCAGAAATGTGCTCTACCTTAAGAGGTACTATGTTTAATCCTTGATGCTTAGGCATTTTCCCATCGTAATTATTGTACATAGATAGTATGTCTAGTTGTTCTCCCTTTATGCTCTTGGTTTATTATAGTGTTTCTACTTGATTTGCATATGTCACTATAACACTTAGTCCATGTTGGGTTTGCAGATGGAGCAATTTGTCACACTTGGAACCTCTCTTCCGCTGCATGTGTAGTGTCCCCAAGGCCGAGCCCCATTACAGATCATGATATATGCAATGAATTGTAAATGTGTTCTATAGGCTAGTGATCCAAGTTTTGTATAAGCTGGAAGGCCTATGTGGTTGTTAGGCCAGGAAGACTAAGTGTTTGAAGGACAGGAGCCTGTTGTTGTACTTGTATGTATGCATAATATTTAATAAAATATAAACACCTCCAGGTGCAGACCGACCATGATGAATGAGTGAAGGGGGACTGAGCGTCCACAGAGTGGGCAAGGAACTAGGGGCTGGAAGGTGGGAAAGGGGATAAGTGTTGAGCCTAGGGGCTAATCTTAGGGGGCTTAAGCCTGGGAATAATATTTTATTATTATTCCAAAAGATATGAGCATCATATGTTTTTATCCTAAGTCCTTTTTGGAAGGACACGTGAATCCCCAAGTGGTGGGAGGAACGCGTGCTGGTGGAATGCATGCAGTTCCATGGGTGACAAGTGTCAACCCTGGTGCATGCGAATAAAATGGCCAGGGTGAGCCATGAGAAGGTTCCATTCCCATTCCCACCAGATTGTCTGAATGCGTACGGAGCTCTGAGAAGTATGACTAACCCGACTCCTATAGAGAACCTTTGGGAGACCCTGTGACTCGAATGTCTGTGTCTGATTCTGAGAAATCCCTTCTGTGTAATCCTAGCCTATGAGAATCCTGTGTTGAATTCGGGAAAGAGTCTCTGTTTTCCTAGGAAAAGATGAGCGAGCTTGTGCGTGGAACCCTGTTCAAAAATCTTGAGCGTGAGAATATCCTGTGGCTGCTGAACCAGTTCTTGGGAAGCCTGTGTCTATTTTCCCTGTGTTTGTTGTGGCACGCAATGCTTGTCTGCGCTTGGCATAATGGCCAGAGTAAGCCTATGCTGAGCTTGTGTATGACTTCTCTCCAGGTGAGGGAGGTGGTTGATGTTGGAAGAGGCAGGTTGTCAGGCCTGCGAGAAACTCTTTCCAGGTGAAAGAGTTTGCTGGGAAGTGTTTTCTTCTAGAGAGTGTCTAGCACCAGCTATGGGCTCTGAGACTTCCTGATCCGGCCTGTTGCCAAGACCCAAAGGGGGAGGTTAGCACTGATGGACTGTGCATGTGAAGGTGTATACTCCCGGGCGGAACATGCATGTGGGGAATGAGGGTCTGGTAGTAGTGGGTGTAAGATGGCATCTTTGGGAAGAATCCTTCCAGATATTTTTGTGTTGTCTTCTCTATAACCTCAGCCTAGCCTAGGATTCCTTGCCTTGGGGTGGAGCTCGGTCCTAGCTCGGGGGTGACCCACTGTTGAGCTGATGAACAGTGTGGTCTAAGGCTGGGAGGTTCATGGAAGGCCTGCACTTGGTTGGTGATTTCTATAGTTGTTAAAAGATAAGTATTTGAATTATGCTTTGATCATGTTTTGCATGACTGAGCTGTTTATGTATCATGTTTCTGTTGTGTATAAGAATTAAATGATAAGGCTAAATGCTTGTTGAATATAGCAGTAATTCATATGTTTTACTCTGAGTTAAATGTATTATTTTGCTTGAATGCATGTGGTTATATAATTCCAGTATGAGTTATGTAAAAGTCCGTGTATAGACTGGTTAGGAGAGGTTTGAAAGCCTCGGTAGTGAAAAAGGTACACTACAAAGTGGTATCAGAGCCAAGGTTTCAATGTTGAGCCTAGATGGGCTAGTGGAGCAGTCTTTGGACTGAGAATGCGAGGGGAAATTGAGTTGGGAGGACCAATTTTGGACCCTATTTTTCTCTGAAGCGTCAAGGAGACACTTGACAAGTTTTTATTAAGAACTCAGGAAGTATAGAGGTGCTATGAAACCGCAGGCTTGTGTGGTTTGTGGCCACGGCGTGACATGTCTCTACACCAATGGTGTTAGAACCTTAGGATTTGTTCGGGAGGGAAGACGAGCCCTCGTGACTGTTAGATCAAAAAATGTGCGTAGGAATTTAAATTTCATTTTTGAAATACATATTAATGGGGGAAAATCGCGATATGTGAAATTCTGAACTGTTGGGAACAGTTGAACCGTCAGATCTCGGCCAGAAAACCCGTCATCCGTAGGATCATTCGAGAAATGTCTGAAGGTTAAAACTTCGAGGCTAGGGGTGAAAGTTCTGAAATAGATCCAGACCGTCCGAAAAATGGACACGTGTCTTGAAATTTTCCATTCCAGAAAATCGGAAATCGCGAAATCGGAGTCACGAAGGAGGTCGGGAATTTTCATGGCAAAAGTCCTGAAGTCCCAAGATTGAATCGGGATCGTCCATTTGTTGTGGACGCGTGGAAGTAATCCAGGCAATTGGGGAAAGTCCCAATAGAAGAGTCATCCATCGGAAATCGGGATTCAGGAAATCAGGAATCGCGGGGACAAGGAGTCCATGCGTTGTGAAACTCCGAACCCCAAAACCCCGATGAGCAGTTTGATTACGGTCACAAGGTAGAGGTCACATGGACCTCGGCATATCTGGGGGATTAAGCCAAAAAGGCGCATCAACCAATCGGGGATCGAGAGTTCGTGAGGACAGGAACTCATTTCGTCGGGGATCATGAAACCCCGATACCCGAAACCTCAATTGGGAACTGTGCCACGTGGACACATGGAGTTGTATCGTGTGCCAATGGGGATGAGAAGAGAAGCAAGAAAGGTGGGACCCAATGACATCGTTGAAAGCGACGTGGAACCTCATGAACTTGCCACATGCCACCATGGTAGTGGGCGACAGCTGTGTTGTGGACCCATAGGGTAGAGTGAGTCAGAATTTCGGAAGTCGGGGTTTGGAAAACAAAGAGGATCTGAAAGCCTCGTGGGCCGAAACCCTGAAACTTGAAGTCCTGAAATGCCGAGAATATGGAAGTTCCGAAAACCCGAAATCCTGGGTACCGAAACTCAAGGTCCCGAATGTCTCGAAATATCAGAAATTGAAGTTTCGGACATCCGAAAAACACAGAGCCAGACAGAGCTCAGAAGACCTTGTGAAGTTGAAATGTATTTCGTTCTTGTTTGTATTAGTTATAAATGTTGTGGATTGTTCGTGAAGGTTTAATGGCCTGACAAATTTCAAATTTAATTGCACAGAGTGCGTGTGCAGAGTTCAATGAAGGCCAGAATCCCAGTTAATCAACGCTGAATATGGAGTGGGGAAAAGTGCAGTTTACCCCTGAAATAGAAGATGAACGGGAAGGAAAGGATGTTAACCTGGGAGTCGAAGGATCGAACTCTAATGGGCATGGAAAAGAGATGGATAAGGAAGGACATATGATGAAAAACATTGAAGGGATGCAAAGAGAGGCCAAGGAGCATCGAGCTGATAGTCGAAAGCTCATGAAAGTTAGGGATCGACAAGGGGAATTAAACTTAAAATTCTTGAAGAGCCTGGAAAGAATAGATAAGAAACTTGAGGAGGGAAGAGTCTCAGGTACGACAGAGAGTCACAGAAATCATGGGAGAAGAAGTAGATCGAGGAGTGGTATCCAACATCACAGTTTCTCCCAAAAACATTCGGACAGGGAGACACACAATAGTTCAAGCTCGTCCCCTACCAGAAAACATCAAAAATCTAGAAAGGAGGAATTGAAAGGAGAGATGAATAAAATTAAACCTCCAACATCCAATGGAGAACACAAGAAGTAGGAATATGCCAAGACATGGTTGCTGGGCATGAAGAAATACTTCCAACTACAAAATTATTCTGCCCGTACAGAAGGTAGAATTGCAATGTACCAGCTGAAAGGAAAAGAGTCCATGTGGTGGGATCAATTTGTGCAAGTGCAACACATCATAGAGAAAGAGGTCACGTGGAAGGAGTTTAAGAGGTATTTCAAGAAGAAATACCTGACTAAAAGATAATATGACAAAAAGATGAAGGAGTTCTTCGAACTCAAGTTGGGTAGTATGACCATTGATGAGTATGAACGAAGTTTTCTGGAACTACTAAAGTATGTTCCATTCATCAAAGACGAGGTTGTTAAAATTCAGAGGTATCTGAGTGGACTGCCATCTTCCATTAGTGACAATATTCAATACGATGATCCTAAGACCATGGAAGAAACCATAAGAAGGGCAAAATTCCTATACGAACAACAAAGAGAAAAGCCTACCTTTCGGAAGGCTTGGGATAACCAGAAGAGGTTTAAGAAAGAACAGAGGCAGAAGGGAAGCAAGCCTTCCTTTTTCAGAAACAGTTCTTGGTGAAATCCATCGTTTAGAGATCCAAGAAGGACTAAAGAGGGAGCACAAAGACAGAGACTAACGCCCATTCAATGTTGGGGTTGTCAAGGAAACCACAAGTACAGAGATTGTCCCCATACAAATGGTAAAGCGAGAACTGTACATACTGTTCAACAAGATGAAACAGTGGAGGATATGGGCAGCAGAATGTTGAGGATCTACGTAGCCCTAGAAAATAAGCAAGCGAAATTTCAATCGCACATGATTGAAGTGGAAGGTATGATCAACAACTAACCACTTGTTATTTTAATTGATTCAGGGGCTAGCCATAGTTATGTAGATCCTAGAGTGGTGGAAGGTTTGCATCTAACGAAGAGAAAACATGAGAAGTCTTGGTTAGTGCAGTTAGCCACAGGGACCAAGAGGAAGGTCACTGAATTGGTTAAGTCCTGTTCGGTGGACATGAAAGGAATGAGCACTAAGGATGAATTGAACATTCTACCTTTAGGCTCATATGATTGCTTAATTGGGATGGACTAGTTGGACCAGCACCATGCCCTTCTGGATTGTCATAATAAGAGATTCACATGTCTGGACGAAGAGGGAAATCAGGTAACAGTTCAAGGAATTCCCAGAGCCGTGGCTGTTAGAGAAATCTCAGCCATGCAACTGAAGAAATGTTACCAGAAAGGCTGTCAATTATTTGTGGCCCGGGTGGAAGAAGTATTCCAAAATGTGGTCTCGAATCTGGAAGACCACAGGGTACTCAAAGAGTTTGGGGACGTGTTTCAGGAGGTGCCTGGACTACCTCCGAAGAGGGACATTGACTTTTCTATAAATCTAATGCCTGGAGCATCTCTAGTTTCGAAAGCTCCTTATAGGATGAGTACACCAGAGCTGAAAGAGTTGCAATTGCAGCTCGAAGAGCTAATAAAAAAAGGCTACATTCATCCCAGCGTGTCACCATGGGGAGCCCCAGTCCTATTTGTGAAGAAGAAAGATGGGATGATGAGGCTGTGCATTGACTTTCGACAGTTGAATAAAGTCACTGTCAAGAACAAATATCCTCTGCCAAGGATTGATGATCTTTTTGATCAGTTAAAGGATGCGAAAGTATTTTCAAAAATAGATCTTCGATCTGGATATCATCAAGTGAGGATAAAAGATGAGGACATCAACAAGACCGCCTTTAGAACAAGGCACGGTCACTATGAGTTTACAGTGGTGTCGTTTGGATTGTCCAACACACCTGTTGTCTTCATGTGCTTAATGAATGGAGTGTTCAGAAATTATCTGGACAAGTTTGTCATAGTATTCTTGGATGATATCTTGGTATATTCCAAGATAGAGGAAGAACATGAATGACACTTGAGAATGGTGCTGCAGGTGTTGAGAGAACACCAGCTGTATGCAAAAATGAGCAAGTGCTCATTTTACCAAAAGAAGATTCATTACTTGGGACACATTATATCAGAGGAGGGGATCTATGTGGATCCTGAGAAGGTGCAGGCCATTCGAGAATGCCCAGCGCCAAGAAATGTGGCGGAAGTTAGATCTTTTATGGGTCTGGCAAGCTATTATAGGAGGTTCATAGCCGGATTCTCAAAGATAGCGCATGCTATCACTTCCTTGCAAAGGAAGGAGAATAAATTTCAGTGGACTGATGAATGTGAGAGCAGCTTTCAGTGATTGAAGCAACTGCTCACTAGTGCTCCAATCCTGAGGATTGAAAATCCAAACAAGGATTATGTAGTGTGCACAGATGCATGTAAGGAAGGGATGGTAGGAGTTCTCAGCCAAGAAGGATTTGTAGTTTGCTATGAATCCCGGAAGTTGAAGGAACATGAGAAGAATTACTCCACCCATGATTTGGAGCTGGTAGCAATCATCCACGCCTTGAGGAAATGGAGACATTACCTCATGGGAAAGAGATTCAAATTAAGAACAGACCACAACGGTCTAAAATATTTATTTGATCAGCCAACCTTAAATGCTAGGCAAATTAGATGGCTGGAATTTCTGTGTGAATATGACTTTGATATCAAGCATATCAAAGGGAAAGAAAATAAGGTGCCTGATGCACTCTGCAGAAAAGTGAACGAATTACATGCTACATCCATTAGCATGTACATAACTGAGATTAAAGACATAATTCTTGAAGCTTCAAATGATGATTTGCAGTACAAAAGACTTGTAGCAAAGCTACAACAACATGAGAAACCACAAACCAAGGAAAGTTACACCTTGGGAACTGATAGTTTACTTCTGTATAAAAATAGAGTGTATGTACCTAATGACCAAGAATTGAAGCTGGCAATTCTAAAAGAAATGCATAATGTGACTTATGCTAGTCATCCTGGATATCAAAAGACTGTGGTAGCAGTCAAAAGCCATTATTTTTGGCCGGGGTTGAAGAAATAAATTGTTGAATACATCGCCAGATGTATGGAATGCCAAAGGGTTAAGGCTGAGCATAGACACCCAGCAGGGTTGTTACAGGATTTACCCATTCCTGAGTGGAAATGGGACGTGGTAACAATGGATTTTATCACAAGATTGCCCAGAACAAGCAAGCATCATGATTCAATCATGGTGGTGGTGGACAAGCTTACTAAAGCTGCCCATTTTATTCCGCTGAAAACCACCCACAGAGCAACAGATGTTGCTGATATTTTCCTAAAAGAAGTTGCACGCTTGCATGGAATTCCTAAGACAATTGTGTCTGATAGAGACCTGAAATTCACTTCGAATTTCTGGAAAGGACTGTTCAAAGGATTTAGAACAAATCTGAACTTTAGTACAACATATCATCCTGAGTCTGATGGAAAGACAGAGAGAGTAAACCGAGTAATAGAAGACATGATGAGAATGTATGTGATGGATAAACCATCAAGGTGGGAAGACTACCTACATCTGGTAGAATTTGCCTACAATAATGGGTATCATACATCTCTGAAGATGAGCCCATTCGAAGCACTTTGTGGAAGAAAGTGCAGCACTCCAGTGAGCTGGGATAATCCAGCTGACAGAACAGTAGTTGGACCTAAACTACTCAAAGAGATGGAAGATCAAATGATAAAAATCAAACAGAATTTGAAAGCTGCCCAGGACAAGCAAAAAAGTTACGCTGATAGTAACAGAACCCATAGAGAATTTAAAGTGGGTGACCATGTTTTCCTAAAAGTGAAAACTAACTAGAGTTCCCTGAAATTGGGAAGTTGTGCCAAGTTGGCAACAAGATTTTGTGGGCCATTTGAGATCCTGGAAAGGATTGGGCCAGTTGCATACATGCTTGCATTACCTGCATATATGACTGTACATAATGTGTTTCATGTTTCACTGCTTAAGAAATATGTACCTGATGCTAATCATGTTATCGATTGGACTGTAATTCAGGTGGAACCAGAAGGTGTCCTGCAAGTGCATCATGTGCGTATATTGGACAGGAAAAGCAAGCATCTCCGGAATTGAGCTATAGGGATTGTAAAGGTCCAGTGGACCTGGTATGGTCCTGAGGACGCGACATGGGAGCATGAAGAAGTTATGCGGGCAGAGTACCCACATCTTTTTGAAAATTTTGAAGGACACACAAATGCAGTGTAAGTTGCACTGAGGATAGTGCAAAAATAAGGGGAGGGGGATTGTAGTGTCCCCAAGGCCAAGCCCCGTTACAGATAATGATATATGCAATGAATTGTAAATGTGTTATATAGGCTGGTGAGCCAAGTTTTGTATAAGCTGGAAGGCTTATGTGGTTGTTAGGCCAGGAAGCCTAAGTGTTTGAAGGCCAGGAGCCTGTTGTTGTACTTGTATGTATGCGGAATATTTAATAAAATATAAACACCGCCAGGTGCAGATCGACCACGATGAATGAGTGAAGGGGGACTGAGCGTCCACAGAGTGGGCAAGGAACTAGGGGCTGGAAGGTGGGAAAGGGGCTAAGTGTTGAGCCTAGGGGCTAAGCTTAGGGGGCTTAAGCCTGGGAATAATATTTTATTATTATTCCAAAAGATATGAGCATCATATGTTTTTATCCTAAGTCCTTTTTGGAAGGACACGTGAATCCCCAAGTGGTGGTAGGAACGCATGCTAGTGGAACGCATGCAGTTCCATGGGTGACAAGTGTTAACCCTGGTGCATGCAAATAAAATGGCCAGGGTGAGCTGTGAGAAGGTTCCATTCCCATTCCCACAAGATTGTCTGAATGCGTACGGAGCTCTGAGCAGTATGACTAACCCGACTCCTGTAGAGAACCTTCGGGAGACACTGTGACTCGAATTTCTGTGTCTGATTTTGAGAAATCCCCTGCGTGTAACCCTAGCCTATGAGAAGCCTGTGTTGAATTCAGGAAAGAGTCTCTGTTTTCCCAGGAAAATCTGAGCGAGCTTGTGCGTGGAACCCTGTTAAGAAATCTTGACCATAAGAATATCCTGTGGCTGTTGAACCAGTTCTTGGGAAGCCTGTGTATGTTTTCCCTGTGTTTGTTGTGGCATGCAGTGCTTGTCTGCGCTTGGCATACTGGCCAGAGTAAGCCTATGTTGAGCTTGTGTATGAATTCTTTCCAGGTGAGGGAGGTGGTTGATGTTGGAAGAGGCAGGTTGTCAGGCCTGCGAGAAACTCTTTCCAGGTGAAAGAGTTTGCTGGGAAGTGTTTTCTTCCATAGAGTGTCCAACACCAGCTACGGGCTCTAAGACATCCTGATCCGGCCTGTTGCCGAGACCCAGAGGGGGAGGTTAGCACCGATGGACTGTGCATGTGAAGGTGTATACTCCCGGGCAGAACAAGCATGTGGGGAATGAGGGTCTGGTAGTAGTGGGCGTAAGATGGCATCTTTCGGAAGAATCCTTCCAGATATTTATGTGCTATCTTCTCTGTAACCTCAGCCTATCCTAGGATTCCTTGCCTTGGGGTGGAGCTCAGTCCCAGCTAGGGGGTGACCCACTGTTGAGCTGATGAACAGTGTGGTCTAAGGATGGGAGGTTTGTGGAAGGCCTGCACTTGGTTGGTGACTTCTACAGCTGTTAAAAGATAAGTATCTGAATTATGCTTTGATCATGTTTTGCATGACTGAGATGTTTATGTATCATGTTTCTGCTGTGTATATGAATTAAATGATAAGGCTAAATGCTTGTTGAATATAGCAGTAATTCATATGTTTTACTCTGAGTTAAATGTATTATTTTTCTTGAATGCATGTGGTTATATAATTCCAGTATGATTTATGTAAAATTCCATGTACAGACTGGTTAGGAGAGGTTTGAAAGCCTCGATAGTGAAAAAGGTACACTACAGCATGGGTGATTTAATCACCTTCCGGCCAAGTGGTTGTATATGGAGGCACTTGTTTGGGTCTGAGAATGAAAAATGTTGTTGAGTATAGCGTTGTGACGAAACTCCTTAGATATGTTATTGCACATGGTATTCTATGTTTATAAGTTTTCCTGGATTCCTATTTGGTGGTGTCACAGCTAAATGGTGAATATAGTGTTAAGAACCAAATATCAATATAGCATAGAAAAACCTCAGAAAAAGTACTCAACGCCTTGAAAAAGATATAATTTCATATAATAAGCCTCTTCGAGGGGGAAACCTCCTTTTACCCTGCTTAAATGTTCAATTACAAGATGATTCAAAATCAAAATGTCTCCTTGGTATATATAGGAGACTAGGAGGTATAATTACAACTAATGGCCTAAAGCTGACATAAATAAAATAACATTACTAATATAATATGCCCCGATTAAGGGGTAATGAGCCAATATTAGGGCTTAACATGCCCCTCCCCTTGAGACAAGTGTTGTCTGCAATGCTTGAGTAACTCTGGATGCTTCTGTATAAAAGACTCATATTCCCAAGTGGAATCTTCAGTCGGTAGTTTCCTCCATTTAATGAGATACTCTGAAATGGATCTATTCCTCAGCTGGTGAATTCTTGTGTTAGTGATGACTTCAGGCTCCAATATGATTTTTCCTTCCTCCTCAAGTTTTGGCAATATAGTTTGAACTGGGATCTTGTCGCATATAACCTTCTTTAAGCATGAAACATGGAAAACTGGGTGTACTCGTGAAGATGCAGACAGCTCCAATTTGTATGCCATAGTACCAATCTTTTGCAACACCTTATAAGGGCCATAGTAATTTGGTGATAATTTATTACCCTTCTTGGCTTGCTTGAGGGACATCTATTTGTATGGTTGTAGTCTTAAAAATACCCAAAACCCTACTTCAAAACTTCTTTCACTACGATGTTGATCTACTTGTTGTTTCATGCGATTTTGTGCCATGGTCAAGTTGTCCTTTAAGATTTAGAGAACTTGTTGTTGATTCTCGATGTGATCTTCCACGGCTTGAACCTTAGATTTTTATTTTAGAGGAGAAGTGATGGAAGGAGGGTGGTATCCATAAAGTGCCATAAATGGTGTCATTTTCGTTGCAGTATGAAAGGAAGTGTTATACCACCATTCTGCCAAGGGTAACCATTTGAACCATTGTGTTTGTTTATCAGAGACAAAGCAAC
>ML783593.1:317080-340455 GCA_009831015.1 Picea engelmannii
ATATATAATGGAAAAAGAAATCAAGAAGTAGGAGTGGGAAGGTTTCCCTCCTCACTTACCACTTCCATATCATTTTACTAAAGTACATCTGCAATAAACTCATATTTGGACATTGTTTTGTGATACAACCTCAATTTGTGACCATTCAATAAAAAGGAGACCATATCTTCATTAATTATATTGATATGGAATGACCCTTTCTCAAAAATCATTTCTATTTCATAAGGCCCCAACCAACAGGTGGAAAGATTTCCTTTGAAATTTTTGAACTTGGAATAAAAAAGGAGAGCCTATTCACTTAATTTGAACTGCTTCATTTTGATAAATTTATCATGCCATATTTTTTTATTGTTAAACAAGGGAAGTTTAATGAATGAAATCCTATTTGATCTCATCTAATTCATTGAGTTGTACTATCCTTTGTTTTTTTCATCTCAGAGGTTCATTCCCAATTGAGTTGTTGTCGTGAAAGTTTTGATCTGAAACTCTATGGGGAGAAGGGTTTGATTTCCATAAACCAATTCGTAGGGTGTGAATTTGGTAGTGTGTATCCAAGTAGTTCTATAATCCCATAATTCATTAGGTATCCTATCTTCCCAATCTCTATTATGAATATGAATAGTCTTTTCAAAATGGATTCGAGAACATTATTGGTGGATTTTGCTTGTCCATTAGCTTGTGGATGGTATGGAGAAGAATTTTTGTTCTTAACTTTTTGTTATTAGGTGATAGATTGGATGATATTTGAGTTGAAATTCATCCCTTGATCTGTGACAATTTATCTAGGCATAACAAATCAAGTGAAAATATCCTCATAAAGAAAATTTGCAATTGATTGTTCATTAGCTTTAAGTAAAGTTTTGACTTCTACCCACTTAGTGACGTAATCCGTGCAAACAAGAATGTACCTTTTCCATTCTCAACATAGGAGTGATAGGCCCAACAAATTCCAGATCCAAGTTTTCAAATGGTTCAATAAGTACCTGGAGGTGCAAGGGCATCTCATCGGTTTGAACTAGTCGATGCATTCTCTGACAACTATCAAAGATTTTTACATACTTCTTGGCATCCTTGAAAAGGGTAATGGGCCAATAGTACCCCAAATGAAATACCTTATAATATTTCCTTTTGTTGGTGAAGTGTCCCCCACATGACTCATCATGGCATGCCTTTAAAATATCAAACATCTCATCTTCTCGAACACACCTTTAGATGATGATATATGGTCCAGTGCAGAAAAGATCACCACCAATACATGACAAAGTAGCACTTAAACTAACAACCTTTTGTTTCTCCCTAGATGACAAGTGTTGAGGTAACCTTCCAATAGCCAAATAATTGGTGATGTATTCAAACCAAGAAGAGTGATTGGATACAACAAATAAATGTTCTTCCATAAAGATATCATCTATAGGAGTAATTTTACCTCTGTTATGTATTATAGAAAGGAAATCTGTAGCTAGATTTTCCTTCCAGGTCGATCCACAATGGTGATATTAAATTCCCACAACAATAAAATCCATCTAGTAATCCTACCATTAGTTATTATTTTTTTCATTATGTAAATAATGGTTGAGTGATCAGTGTGAATGAATGTTTCATAACTAGAAATATAATTCCTAAACGTTTTATCGCATGAACAACTGCTAAAAACTCTTTGTCGGTTAAAATGTAATTAAGTTCAATAGGTGTGAGGTTCTTACTAACAAAGTAGGTGTCATATTAAGAATGGTTTTATTTCTTCCCTAATACAGCTCTAAGAGTGGTGTCGGAGGAATCTATGGAAATGTAAAATGGAAGAGACCAATTTGGTCCCCTTAGAACAATGTAGCAGAAATATTTTATTTTAAAGTCTGAAATGCATGTTGACACTGATCATTCCATGAAAATACAACGTCTTTGGAAAGTAACTTAAACAATAGTGCAACAATATTTGTGAAATTATCTATAAATATTTTATAATAACCAACAAATATAAGAAAACGTCTTACCTCTTTTAGAGTGTTGGGCATTGGGAGATTTGAAATAACTTCTATTTTTGTTGGATCCACCTCAATCCCTACATAAGAGATAATATGTCCAATAAAAATACATTTGGCTAGCAACATGTGGCATTTTTCATTACTTAATGAAAGTTTAGTTGCTTGGCATATTATTAATACTTTCCTAAGGTTCTCTAATTATCCCTTGAATGAGTCACCGTATACAATAAAGTCATCCATATAGAACTCAACACGGGTTGGTTGGATGAAAGTTGAAATTGTTGGGGCTGCACAATCTGTTGTGGAGCTTGTGTTGAATAAGATTGTGAAGGAAATTGTGAGTATTGTTGAGTTTGCATGGGATGGGCAGAAATATTATCGTAGTTGGGTCCTCGCAACCCTTTATTCCAAGGATGGATTTTTTGTTGGGGCCATCCTTTCCATGGAATTGTGGGATTCCAAGATGAATATTTTTTTCCATAGTAATATGAAGAATTTGAAAATGTAGGATCCAATGACATACCTGGTGGACGAGGCTGCCATGGTCTCTTCAGTGCCAAGGTACAAATTTGTTCTATTGTCTCATTCCCTCCTTGGTATATTTATTTTAGTTTGGGTAAAGAAGGAAAATGTTCTATCGAATGTTCAATTTTACAAATAGCACATAAATCGATGTTATTCAAGGGAAATTATTTCAATGGATGTCTTTTCCTACACCTAGTACAAAATATAGATAAGGATGCATTTTGTTCCTCTTTGTTTTTCTTAATTTGTAAGTATAAAGATAAAAACTCAGGGTGCCAAGAATGTCATTCTTGAAGTTTTCCAATAAATTTCCTAGCTCTAGCCTAGTTATTCCACTACTTGATGCAGATTTAGAAATTTTAGAAAAAGAATCACAAGGTCCCTTACCGGATCTCGCTTGTCTTCACGAGTGCTTCATGCAAATTTCAAAGATTTTCTCAAAGGATAATTGGGAAATGTCCCTAGAACCCATAAAAGTAAGTACATTCATTGAGTCATACGAAATATCTCTTAATAATATGTTCCTAATAGTATCTAGATTTAGTTTTTTCTATTTGGTTCTCTAAAGAATATGCAAGAATATTTCTAGGTAATCCTATAACCCTCCTCCATGATATACAGTGGAGAACTTCTTCGGGACTCCGTGACTTCAGGGTTCCTTGCTTCAAATGACCACCACCAAACTCCCAAACAACCGAACACCAAATTGGCAAAGGGTGGAGATCTACGACTGAGACTCTTCGATTGATCGACAATGGAGATTAACTCTGCAATGACTACCTCCAAAATCTCCCAGGTAGCCGAAGTGCCGAAGGGATTAACAATAAACAACCCTACTTCACTCTATGATCTATGACTGAGATCTACTTCAGGACTCTAGGCTTCAGGGTTTTCTCCTCCTGGAAACACAAGGACCAATCTTTCTCGAAGTGTCAAATCCTTGAATTGTGAGATCTACGGTTCACGTTCTCTTGTATTCATATCCAACAGTTGGGATCTAGTCTCCTCTTGACTATGCTTCTCCTCTTTTCTAGTTTTGATCTAACAGCCCAGATGTGTTTCCACATCCAATCCAACGACTATTGTGGTTTCTTCTCCTCTACGGCTCTGCTTTCCTTCAATAAAGGAATTATCAAATTTTTCAAAGGCTTGGGCTTTGATCTCTCCTCTGCAGAGTCAACTCCTCGGCCTCTTCTTGCATTCTGTGAAACTCTACACCTCCTGAGCCTTGTTAAACACTTCAACTGAAGTATGGGCACAAAGCTTGCACTCCTCCTACAATGTGGAAGTTTAGAAAGTTCTTTCCTTCTGCACTCCTTACATAGGCTCTGCACACACCAGTGTTATCTCTTCTGATCTTTCACCTCTTCGAAGTTCAAAGGTTTCATTTCTTTTCTCCTTTGACAAATTATTGTGCCTTCCTGACACTCCCTCTCTTCCTCTTGAGCTTACGAACATAGTCAAGGTGTTCCTTCAATGCCCTCCTGACACTTTGTGCTCTTCCTCCTGCGATTTAGAAACACTTTAACAAAGTGTTGGCTTTGTGCACTCATTGCACTTTCTCTCCCGAGTCTTAGAATTTACAAAATCACCTACGCACTCCTTGTTCTTTCCTTTCCTTTGATATTTTACACTACTCTGAGTGTAGGCACACTCCTTGTGCTCGCTCTGTGCACTCCTTGCACTATCCCTTCTGGGCTTAGCTGATTCTGGTGTGCCCACTTGGAACGCTCCTCATAGAACTCCTAACTAATTTCTAGCGCAATCCTTGCACTGAATTCTCATACTTCTTAATAAATTTGATGTGCACTCCTTGCACTGCCTTGAGAGCCTAGAACACTCAGAAATTCACACAGAGATGGAATTATATCTATTCTTGCAAAGGGAACATTTATATACTCATGGAATTCACACATGCATAGTAAACATTTATAAAACACATACTCATTCACATAGAACACACATAGAGATTCATATGTAGGAAAATATGCTTTTCTATGAAATTTGAATGCTTTTTACAATGATTACAAGATTGGATTGCAACAGAATCTCAGTTCTTCTCTTCTCTCCATAATTATCCTCTCTACCTCTCTTGAGAAATATTCTCCTTATTCTCGTAATACACTCTACTTACCCTCTTGATCTAAATACATTGATCTTACAAAAAAGGGGCTTCTCAATCCTTCCTCCACCTAAATGTCAAGACTGCCAAGGGATAAATATCTGCCACAACAAAGAATGAGACAACCAAATAAAAAACAACCACTGACTAAAAATCATGTGATTGTTGGGAAAAAGACAGATATCAAGCATAAAAATCGTTATGATCCTTTATTCAATGAACCAAAATGTTACATCTTCCATAATTATGGACATAAAGTTGCAGACTGTTGATTAAAGAACTATAAGAAAGAGTCAAATCACGGAGCTGAAAAAAACAAAATTTGGAACAAGAATGAAGATAACAAGTGTGGATTAGTATTGTCAGCTCAAAGACAAAAGAACCCATGGTATATTGACAATGGATTCTCCAGTCATATGATAGGTGACAAAAGTAAGTTCATATTACTCAAACAAAGTAAATCAGGAAGTGTGACTTTTGGAAATGATGCTCTAGGAAAGATCAAAGGTAAAGTTCTAGTAAGCTTAAGTAATGGAAGAGGAAAAGCTCAAGATGTATTATTTATTCATGGTTTAAATAACAATCTTCTTAGTGTCAATCAAATGTGTGATAGAGGATGTGAAGTCACGTTCACTGCCAAGAATTGTAAAATAAAAATAGTGAACACAGAAGAGATGATTGCAAAAGGGGTTAGAACTGAAAACAATGTCTATATTATGAAGGAAGATAAGGAGAAATCTCATTTAAGAAAATTTGATGAAATTTGGTTATGGCATAGAAGGCTTGGACACCTGAATTTTGAATATATTATCAAACTGAATAATGAAGGTGTTGTGAAAGATCTTCCAAGAATATCTAAGCCTCATAACTATGTATGTGAATCATGTCAAATGGGGAAGTTGACTCGTGCTCAATTAAAATCGAAGAGTTTCACATCTTTAGAGAAACTGCTTCAACTTGTTCATATGGATCTATGTGGACCATCGTTAAAGGAAGGAACTTGAGGAGAACGCTACTTTATGTTGGTCATTGATGACTTCTCTAGACTTACATGGGTTTCCTTTCTGAGAGAAAAATATGATGTGTTTGAGAAGTTCAAAAAGTTTAAGGTGTTAGCTTAGAATCAGACAAGAAGGAAGTTAAAGGAAAATTTCTCAGACAAAGGAGGGGAATTCCTATCAAGAGATTTCAAATAATTATGTGACAGACATGGAATTAAAAGAGAATATACTATTCCAAGTACTCCCCAACAAAATGGAGTTGTAGAACGCCAAAATGGATCAGTTCAACAGATGGCAAGGGTTATGATGATTGAAAGGGGAATTTCACAAACCTTCTGGGTGGAGGCTGTTGTAGGAAAATCTCCCCGCGGACAGGTAGATTGCCTCAAAGAGCTAGACTCTTAACTCTAAGAAAGAAAGTGATTAACGTGGACACTGACTTCCTTTCAAATCTATACAAACTAATGCATGAGGAGGAAGGAGAACAAAAGTACCTTTTTATCGACGTTTGTCCCTGCATGCTCCGAGTTGAGCTCCAATCTTTCTCTCCTCGGTGAGCCCTATAGAAAAACAAAGTACGACCACTTCCTACTCTATTGATATTAGCTTGAAAATAGATCTATCTATCAATGATAAGTTCATGTAAGATCAGACACAAACTAGAAAGAAATAGGCCAAGCATGTCATATTAATGAGAATAACGACAACAATACTTACAATCGTAGATGCGAATGCGACATCTTCGTCAAGTCCCCTTTGTCTAACCCTTGCTCGAAAGATCCATGACCTGGATGATAGCATCTTCACTGATCACTCTCCTTTGACTGATTGTATGTTTCCTATGAGATCATAGGTTCCATGCTAGCAATTCTTCCCCCTTTTCACCATCATAGAGACTGCTTATATAGGTTAAGAGAAGCTTAACCTCTTGAGTTATATTTAGAATAAGTTGAGTAATCCCCTCCTTAGATCAGGGATCTCCTGATGGAACCAAGAATTTGAATGCAACTGCCTTCTAAACTTGAGATATCCTCCCCTTATTATCCTCAACGGGCCAACCACTGCCTCAAATTAGATAGCGCTCCCTCAAAAGGGGCATCAGAGCGCTATAATGCTCCCTAGGAGGCTCAAGGGGAGTGCCAGCACTCTAAGGATGGGTAGCGCTCTCTCAGAGAAGTGGTTTGTTGTTATAACGCTCCCCAGTAGCTTGTGAGGGAGCGCCAACGCTCCTAAGGATTCCATAGGGGAGCGCTCTCCTTCAAAACCTTGTTTTAAGTGCTCCTTTCAGGTTATAAGAGTTCCTTGACTTCAGTTAACCATTTTCCCTCCTCCAAATCAAGTGTATGAGATGTTCTAAGTGCCTCTTTAGTGTCGTTATTATGGAAGTATGCTTGAACAACATTTGCGACAATTGTGAACAACTTGCGACACTTGCGAAAGTTGTAAGGAACATGCGACACTTACGACAATTGAGAGGAACATGCGACACTTATCAAATTGAGTAATATTGACGTGTAACAGATTTCCCCCCAAAGCATGAAGTTAGAATATGCGAATTGATAACTGAAATGCTTTGTAGACTTTCAAGCAAGGGTATAGACTCGGAGAACCTGACGGAAGTTGCACACAAACATCCAACAAATATTATGACATGTTTCAAAACCCAAGGCAGGCATACCTATGCTTGGGTGATCAAGACTTGCAAGATATGGCGTCCATAAAATACACTGCGGATCCATAATTGTATTGATAAGAAGGTATAGCCACCGAAGATACAATGTGGATCTATACTCTGATGACTCGGACTGATCGTATCCATGAAGAATACATAGTGGATCTACGAGATGACAAGACATAGCCACGACTAATACAAAGTGGATCTATGTAACAGTGTATGTGTTATTTGTGCAATAGAAACTCCTTCGCAACCTGGGAAAATCATATATCAAAGTGATCAGTCAACCCAGGGTCTTCTTACTAATCCCAATATGGTACGAATCGAACCATGTGAATAGATGTCCTGATGTCGAACATGTCAGAAACCACTTGATTACCGGTCAATGGTGTGAACCGTTAACAAGTGCGAGGGAGGTCACCATTAATGTCAATGATTCCCAAGATACCCTAGTACATTCCAGCGAATGTGAATAGATGAGCTAAGGTCGAACACCCATGGAATCATCCGATCAGATTTCAATGATGTAAACTTACTTTCGAATGTGAGGAGGCTTGCCATTGAGGCATGCAGGTCCCAAAGTACTAACTGGTTTCTAAGCCTAATTCCCAGATTATGGATCCCCAGTGGAGTCACCAGTTTCTATGCTAGATGGAGAGAAAGGATACAGGTGAATGAAATGAAGGTTCAAGAGAGGTGACTGTTTCGTTTTTTAATGAGCTTGACATAGGAAAAGAACTATGCTCAGGGTTCTAGGTGTGATCCCCAGATTGTTGTTTCATTTTTTAACGAGCTTTCTACAGAGAGGAAAACTATGATCAGTGCCTCTATTTCATTTTTTAACGAGCTTTCCATAGAGAAGATAAAATATGCTCGTGGTTGCTTCTTGATCATGGCTTCCAAGAGGATAACACTCTAGAAGGATACCATGTGAAGGGACAAGACTCGGTCATGTCTGCCAAGAGATCTTCACTAGATGGAAGATAATCACTTGAGGAGGAACACATGTCGAGGGTCGTGACAGGGGTAAGGAGATCGAGCTCCAATAACCCTACCGAAGAGATCGCCAAGCCAACTATCGGATCCAAATCGTCGAAAGTTGAGGTCATGGGAGACAACACCACATAATTGACATGTGGCAGGGGTGATACTGTTTGCATATAGGAACCACTTAGGGAGGTAACCCAGTCAGGGCCGATGAATGAAAGTTGATCAATAGTCACAATTCTTCCATTGTGAGGAAAATATATCACATGGAAAAGAGTGGATACAATAGCTTTCATGGCATAGACATAATCCCGCCCAAGGAGTAAAGCGAAATCCAAGGGGTCTTGGACTACCATGACATCGATAAAGACAGTTTTCCCTCCCAAAGTTACAGGAAACAAAAGAAGGATCCCTAAAGGTTGACTAGTTCTTCTATTAAAAGATAACAGATTCTGTGTAGCCGGTGCAAGCTGCGGACAACCCAAAGTGTACCAAGCAACAGAAGACAAAATACTAATGGATGCACCTTCATCTATCAGCGTTTGAGGAACGTCCTGACCACGAACCTGTACTATAATCTGGAAAGGAATGTGAGAGGGAAGACAAGGTCCAGTTAGCGCACCCCAATCAAAAATGATGGCTTCAGTACTTGGAGGGGGTTTCGCAAGAGAAGGAGGAATGCCCTCCGGTATGGTAGAGTCTGTATTAATGATAAAAACATGGGCAGTATCAGGTTTACTCTCTAGAAGGAGAGTAGGATCGACCGATGGTTGGACTGGATCAACCAATGGTGGACTTGGATAGACCACCTTAGCACTCTTCAGAGGAAGAGTGGCATTGATCGAGGAAGGTACTGGATCAGTCACTTTGTAATTCCTTAATGGAGGAATGAGATCGACCAATGGTGAAATTGGATCGACCACTTTGGTACTCTTCAGAGGAAGAGTGGGATCGACCGATGACAGAACCGAATCGACCACTTGAATTTCATTCTCCAAGGGAAAAATGGGGTCGATGGGTGGAAACATATTGACCGCTTTGGTGTCACTCTCTAACGAGAGAGTGGGATCGACCAAGGATGAAAATAGATCGACCACTTTGGTGTCACTCATTTGATGAAGAGCAGGGTTGATCGATGACGGAACTGGATCAGCTACTTGGGTTTGTGGTTCAATCAAGGAGGAAACTAGATTGACCACCTGATCAACCGGACTAACCAGGGATGGAACTGGATTAACCAGTCCATCAACCAATGATGGGTCGGAGGAAAGCTTACGATAAACTTTTGTAAGTTGAATTTTTTCCAAAAGAGAAGAAGCCTCATCCATGCAAGGAAAAAGGTGAGAGTAATGATCACCTTTACATAACATGCAAGGGAACTTGACAGTTTTCTTCTTCTTACCAATCTGAACATCACTAGTTGATAGGGTATCATCGACATGACTGACAGAGGCCGATGACGTGGAGGACCACATTTCTAATACCTGGGTAAGACCATAACAATCCCACAGAAAGTGGTCACCCTTACAAAGGCTGCAAGGGGATTTGGGTTTGGATTCTTCCTTTTAATCTTGTTGACCTCATCAACACTTCCAGTACTATTAACGGTAAATGGTTTCTTAGAGACAACATCTGATGTTGTTGGGGCCTTTGTCCTTTTCGGGTTCTTCTTCTTCTTCTCTTTCTATTTCTTCTTCTTCTGATCAACCTGGCTACTTGCTTTAGATCTTTCACTAGGCGAAGAAGGATAAATGGAAGGAGACTTGATGGGCGAAGAAGACGAAAAGTCGACATGAGGTTGATGTGTGGGTGTTGTATTGACATCCAAAGTACTTGGTGCAACTGAAACATTGGGAGGATTCGAGATCACCAGAGTGGGGAACAACCAAACTGGTAATCCAATAGTGAGTCCTGGAAGACTCAGTGTGGCAACATATGGAGGACCAAAGTTTCCAAACGAAGGAAAAGTATAAGGTTCCCAAGGAGAAGGGGTTCCTCCATTGGTACTCCCAGGATTCGATGCCATTAACACTGACTCGACCTAAGGTCGACTAAGTAAAAAAAACAACACACGCTATGAATCTGAGAAGCAATCAATCAAACAAACCTTCCTATGATGAAACCACTAGTTGGTTATGAAATCCAATGTCGCGAGATCAAAATAGGAAGGGGCAAGGATAGAGTGGGTGGATCAGTTACGTTGGAAACCTGCTTAACGGACTTACGCCTTGGTGTAAGCTTCCATGAAGTAATTGTGGATTTACCCTCCAAGGAGCCCGAGTGAGTTTGACCAACATCTGTTCCAGGTATAGTGAGACTTCCCTTCACCATCACCTTGTGTGAGACCCTAAAGATTATGGCTACTAAGGTCACCAATTCGTAGTCAGCCCCTAGGCGGGTACAGCCGACAGTCCAATTGAAACGTATGGGTAGGATAACAAGTCTGAAATCAACCTGAAAGGCTCCCACACATAATTGTGGGTATACCTTCCAGTGACCTCCAATATACGATCCGACCACTACAAACAGTTGGTCCATGGAGGGATAATATTCGTAACTCACTCGAATGCGACCTCGTGCGTAACCCCTGTGTGAGAGGGGGATCCCAGGCAGACTAATACAACAATTGGATTTGTCTCTCCCTACCGCAAGACACTAAGTTTGTTCGATAGTTCTGGAAAGTTATACTTTCAACCTATTCCAAAGCCCTACACCTTAAACTAATGTAGGTTTGCTAACAAAGATGTAAAAAGTCTGATAAATTTTAGTTAAGCGTTGATTTTAATGGTTTTTGTTTACTCAGAGGGTGTATGAAAGTGAAATTGATGGAATGATGACTCAATTCCCAAAAATATGCATGAAATATGATAAGCAATCATTTTCTTTCAATGAATACCTATTTAATGGAAAGAGGAAGAGTCATTTTCAGTATCAAACACTTGATAAGGAATTCCCTCAATCAACTTTGTTCTCAATCAAATCCAATATGATGCTACAACATTTCAGAAATGCAAACTAATATGAAAACTAATCATTAAGATGTAATTTTGTCATTTTCATGCGAATGATGATCAATTCAATGCAAAATTTCTCTTGCCAACTACCCTTTCAGATTAAGGAGATTCAGACAAGAATATGCAGATTTCGCACAAACAACACACCCTTTTTTAATCAAACAAGAGAAAGAAAATCAAAAATGAAAAATGAAGGAGAAATAAATTGGATCAGATGACCTCAAAGAACCAAATGAGAAGATTTATAGACTTCAAATGTCCTTCACTAGAGTTCCCGCTCAGTCAGATAGGAGAGAAGAAAGAAGAGGATTGATTTCAAGATTTCAACAGCAAAAACTCAAAAAGAATGAAGAAGGGCATAAAATATAAACAATAAGGTGTTTACTTCTCAGGAGGAAGCATGTCAAAGGTCAAAGGAAGCATCATTGAATCACAAAGCAGCTCAACAAGTGAAGAAACAGGGTCTGGACCTCCAAAAAATGGAAATTTTGAAGAGATTTTGGGCATAAGAGGGTTGGTGCTCTGGTATAAGGGAAACCAAAGCATTATAAATCTCTTTCCAACACTTCCAAGGAGTGTCAGTGCTCTGCTAACATGGGCAGGGGGGCGTTGGGCTCAAAAAAATCACAAAAAGGTCCAAAAACTCAAAATTTTGATCAAATTTTGACAGGTAAGCTGAGTGTGATGGGGTAAAGAGTCAATCAACAAGTGAAATCAAATATGAAGGGGTGAACAAGGTCGGAAAACAACCAAGGGTAAAACAAGGTCTATGAGGAAAAATCAAAACCAAAAGTTTTGATTCGCCTCCCCAGTGGAGTCACCAGTTTCTGTTGTAGGAAAATCTCCCTGTGGACAAGTAGATTGCCTCAAAGAGATAGACTCTTAACTCTAAGACAGAAAGTTCTTAACGTGAACACTGACTTCCTTTCAAATATATACAAACTAATGCATGAGGAGGAAGGAGAATAGAAGTACCTTTTTATCGACGTTTGTCCCTGCACGGTTCGAGTTGAGCTCCAATCTTTCGCTTCTTGGTGAGCCCTGTAGACAAACAAAGTACGACAACAAAGTACGACCACTTCCTACTCTATTGATATTAGCTTGAAAATAGATCTATCTATCAAGGATACTTTCATGTAACATCAAACACAAACTAGAAAGAAACAGGCCAAGCATGTCATATTAATGAGAATAACGACAACAGTACTTACAATCGTAGATGTGAATGCGACAACTTCGTCAAGTCCCCTTTGTCTAACCCTTGCTCGGAAGATCCACGACCTGGATGATAGCAACTTCACTGATCACTCTCCTTTGACTGACTGTATGTTTCCTATGAGATCATAGGTTCCATGATAGCAATTCTTCCCCCTTTTCACCATCATAGATCCTGCTTATATAGGTTAAGAGAATCTTAACCTCTTGAGTTATCTTTAGAATAAGTTGAGGAATCCCCTCCTTAGATCAGGGATCTCCTGATGGAACCAAGAATTCGAATGCAACTGCCTTCTAAACTTGAGAGATCCTTCCCTTATTCTCCTCAACGGGCCAACCATTGCCTCAAATTAGATAGCACTCCCTCAAAAGGGGCATCAGGGCACTATAACACTCCCTAGGAGGATCAAGGGGAGCGCCATCACTCTAAGTATGGGTAGCGCTCTCTCAGAGAAGTGGTTTGTTATTATAACTCTCCCTAGTAGCTTGTGAGGGAGCGCTAGCGCTTCTAAGGATGCCATAGGGGAGCGCTCTCATTCAAAACCTTGTTTTAAGGGATCCTTTCAGGTGATAAGAGTTCCTTGACTTTAGTTAACCATTTTCCCTCCTCCAAATCAAGTGTATGAGATGTTTTAAGTGCCTCTTTAGTGTCGTTATTATGGCAGTATGATTGAACAACATTTGCAACACTTGTGAACAACTTTTGACACTTGTGAAAGTTGTAAGGAACATGCGACACTTACGACAGTTGAGAGGAACATGCGACACTTATCCAGTTGAGTAATATTGACGTGTAATAGAGGTTATTCACATGGATGTTCATATTCTGAACAAATTGCATCTAAGGCCGAAAAGTGATAAAACTCCATATGAGTTGTGGTTTGGTCAACCTGCATCAATGAAGCACTTCAAAGTATTTGGAAGTAAATGCTACATCAAAAATAATGATGATCATCTGGGAAAATTTGATTGTAGAGTTGATGAAGGTATCTTCTTAGGATATGCAACAAACAGTAAAGGATATAGATGCTTTAACAAAATAATGCATAAATTAGTAGACTATATTGATGTTTGAATTGATGAAGAATCTCCTGTAAAAGATCAACAGAGAATAAGCACTAAGTCAGATGAAAAAGGTGATGAGAATAATAAAAATGATGAAAAACAAATATCAATGTCATAAGAAGATGATGAATTATATGGAGAAGAGACACCTAGACAACAAGAGTTAAGACAACAATCAGGATCAAATCCTTCCTCCAGAATTACTCAAAAGAATCATCTGAAAAGTAAGATAATTGGTGAGAAAGACAAAGGTGTACAAACCAGGAGAAGGATAATCAAAGACACCGAGAAATCACATGTAGCCTTAATATCCATGGTGGAACCTAGGAACTTTCATGAAGCAAGTAAAGATGTAAATTGGTTAAAATTAGTGAACGAGGAACTGGATCAGATTGGAAATAATGACACTTGTGAACTCATTCCTAGGCCAACAAATAAAAATGTAGTAGGATGAAAATGGGTTTACAAAAATAAGATGAATGAGCAAGGAAATATTGTAAGAAATAAGGCTAGATTGGTTTGCAAAGGATATGATCAAATAGAAGGACTAGATTTTGATGAAAAATTTGCGCCCGTAGAAAGATTAGAAGCTATTATAATATTTCTTGGGTATGCTTGTCATAAAAGGTTTAAAGTCTATCAAATGGATGTCAAGTCATATTTTCTAAATGGAGATCTAAAAGAAGAAGTCTATATGGAACAACTAGAGGGTTTCGAATTGTCAAATAACCCTGACTTTATCTGCAAGCTGAAGAAATCCTTATATGGGTTGAAACAAGCTCCTCGTGCCTCGTATTACAGACTGGATAAGTATCTCCAAGACAAAGGGTTCAAGAGAGGAACAGTCGACAACAATCTATATATCAAAATAGAGGGTAATGATTTTCTGATTGTGTTGGTCTATGTAGATGGTATCATCTTCAGAAGTAATAATTCTTCATTGGTACAATGGTTTTATTTTTCCATGCACTCTGAATTTAAAATGTTTATGATAGGGGAGCTGTCATTTTTTCTTGGTCTGCAAATTACTCAGAGGTATGAAGGAATATTTATTTCTCAGGAAAAATATCTAAGAGAAATGTTAAAAAGGTTTCAAATGGAAGATTCTAAACCTGCGAGCACACCTATGGTCACTGGATGCAAGTTAAGCAAGGATGATGACTCACCTGATGTTGATCAGAGTTCATATAGGTCTATGATAGGCAACCTTTTATACATCACTAAATCTCGTCCAAACATAATGCATGTTGTTGGAAAGGTAGGAAGGTATCAGTCTGCACCTATTAAACATATTCATCTGCTAGCTATCAAAAGAATATTCATATACTTGAAAGAAACAATGAAGTATGGCCTATGGCATCCTAGGAATCAAAATTTTCAATTATCAATCTATTCATATGTTGATTGTGCTAATTGCATGGATGAAAGGAAAAGAACGAGTGGAGGTGCATTCTTCTTAGGAGATTCTCTTATAGCATGGTTGAGAAAGAAGCAAGGTTCCATTTCCTTATTGACAACAAAAGTTGAATACATTGCAGTTTCCACTTGTTGTACCCAAGTATTATAGATGATTCAGACATTTGCAGACTTGGAGGTAAAGTATACTGCATCGATACCAATTCATTGTGATAATACTAGTGCAATTAGTGTGTCCAATAATCCTATATTTCACTCCAAGACCAAGCATATACCCATCAAGTATCACTTCTTGAGGGAACAGGTAACCAACACTGTTGTTTCTATGCATTATATTCCATCCAAAGATCAGATTGCTGATATCTTCACTAAACCGCTTGAAAAAACTTAGTTTGAGTATCTACGCCAGAAGTTGGGCGTGACCCTGTTATCAAGTTAAAATAGTCTATCTGATCAGGGGGAGAGTGCTCATAGTATATATAATCAGGGGGAGAGTGCTTATTGTCTCTCTGATCAGGGGGAGAACAGAGTCACTCTTAGTTTTCTTTGACATTGATGTCAAAGGGGGAGAAAAGGTGTGGTTTGGATGCTACAGTTGGAGATCTAAGAAGCATAGTGCAACCTTTTAGGGTTGCCATCAATGCCAAAGGGGGATATTGTTGGAATGATTTACAATAAGAGTGTGCTTGTCATTGATGGCCATAAAAACAACAAAACCAAACCTTGCATAAGAATTTGTTGCAAGGAGTGCACAAATCCACAATTCGGCTAAGTATCGAAGTGACTCTTTAAGAATTCGTGAGAGCAGAAGACAAGAAAGCTCAGAAAAGATAGCGGTTTCCAGAAGTGCATATGAGGTCCAAGAGACGGACTCATAGGAGGAGCAAAGGTCGAGACCCTTGAAAACTTAGAAAACCTTCTAATTCAGAGAGATCAAAATCTTGGGAGGAAGAACGACAATGGCTGTTGGATCACCAATCCAGAGGAAAACCAACTATCATATCAAATCAATGTGCGTGAACCTTGTTGCCTTGCACACATGGGAGAGGGAGCTTGCCAAAGTTTTGAAGTCCTAAAGTGTTTTAGGGTCGTCCATCGTCGAGGAGGATAGATGGCGTGAGATCCACAACTCTGGAAGTTTGTGGATGAGGAGGAGGTGAAATAGTCGAAGAAGATATTGATTGTCGATCACTAAGAGGTATGTGTCAGTAGATCAATAACTTCAAGGAAATCACTTCGAGAGTTTCAGTTGAGAATTGAAACTTCCAAATTCTGGAGAGTCGAAGGAGATCTGGACCATCAGATCTAGAGATACACGTGGCACCAGATTGTGGACTCAGGAAAATCTGTTCGAGAGTTTTTTAGTTGAGATTTCAAACTCCTGAAGCCCAAAGAGCCGGAGAGCCGAAGTAAATCTCAATTGTTTGATCATCTGAAGTATATCTTAGTCATCAAATCATCTGGAGAAAATCTCAAGCATTGGATCATTTGAGGTGGATTTGGGCATCTGATCCAATAGAGATGTGGCATAAATCTGTGGATTTTGGGTAAAGGCTCGAAGTAAGCCTCAACCATTTGTTTCAAGAGGAAAAATGGAAGAATCCTATGTACTTCGAGGGGAAGTGAAGTTTGAGATTTGAGATCTCAAAAGATTGAAGACCCAAAGGAGATCTCGACCATTGAGTGAGGAAGGGCCCATAGGACCATTGATCTAGTTGAAAGTTCAAATCCTCGAAGCAAAGGAAGAGTCATTGATTGAGAAGGACAGGTGTCCGCAGATCGTCAACTCTAGAATATTGATGTATGAAAGAAAGGAAACTTTGAGACTTGATCATTTCAAATTCCATACTTCCAAAACAAATCACCATCGTTGATTTGAAAGAGGTCAGATCTTATCCGTAGGGTTGAAGGGGATAGATCTAAGTCGTAAGTTCATAAGCACCATCAAGATCATGCGATTGACGGTCAAGTCGTTTTGCGAGGATTGAAGGTGTGCGAACTTTAAAAAGTTGAGGGCGGGCCACAATTGAAACCATGATTTTGGAGAGAGGACACATGGAGACTCGAGGTAAATTGTGTGGTGAAACATAGTTTGATCCAAACCAACTTTGGGCATGCCCGCAATCATGTGGTCACGTGAGATCATCGCCCAAGGCCATATTGAAAAATGGATCTAGTGCTCACTAGACCGAGATTGCAAAGATTCTTTTGAATAGGTGTGTGGTCACCATCGGTGGTCACATAAAGGAAGGGGCGTAGAAGCCAAAGAAGCCAAAAATGACTGACTATAACTTCCAGAGAGGATGAAGAGTTGCGACTGCTAGAGAAGCCACAAAATGTTAGAATAACGACCACTAATGATGAATAGATTCATAATAACTTCCAGAGAAGACAAAAATTTTCAATGATGATCATGCAGAGGACTCGGTGTGAGAAAGACATGTAGAAAAGAGAAGAGTGTGTGCTTTTTTGATAGCTAGGCATGTGGGTAGAAATAGACGGAGTGCGTCACCTGAAGGAAAGATGAGAGGGACAGCGTATAGTATGCAGAAGTGGAACATCCTCAACTGATGCTCCCTTAATACTTGTAATACCATCCTCAAGTGTTGTTCATGCTCTTCCTTTGAATTATAATATATAACAATTTCATCTAAAAATACAATGACAAACTTATCTAAGTATTCTCTAAAATTACCGTTCATTAAACACATGAATATAGCTGGTGCATTTTATAATCCAAAGGGCACCACTGTGAAATCATAATGACCATACCTTCTTCTGAAAGCAGTCTTGATGATATCTTCTTCTTTAATTCTTACTTAATTATAACCTGACCTAAGATCAATCTTGGAGAATATTTTTCCATCTTTCAACTAATCAAAGAGGTCATCGATCCTTGGCAAAGGATACTTATTCTTCACAGTTACCTTGTTCAACTTCCTAAAGTCAATGCAAAGTCTCAATGTTCCATCTGTTTTCTTCAAAAATAAAACTGGGGCACCCCAAGGTGACACACTTGAGCATATATACCCCTTCTTCAAGAGCTCTTCAAGTTGCATTTGCAACTCCTTCAATTTTGGTGTACTCATCCTATATGGAGTCTTGGATACTGGAGCTGCTCCAGGCATCAAATTTATGGAGAAGTAAATTTATCTTTTAGGGGGTAATATTGATATTTCCTTAAACACATATTCAAACTCTTTTAGGACTGCATAATATTCAATATTCGACACCTTATCTTTAGGTGTATCTTCCATATGTGCTACAAATATTCAACACCCTTTTTTGTAACATTTCTTCAGTTGCAATGCTGAAATTTCTTTGATGGTTACTGCCCTGGGATTTCCCTGCACTTTCCTTAGGTTCCCTTCCTCATCCAAGCAAGTAAATGCCTTGTTATGACAGTCTAGGATAGCTCAATGTTGGTCCAACCAATCCATCCCAATTAAAAATTCATAGGAACCTAAAGGAAATATGTTCAAATATTCCCTGGTGTTCAGTCCATTCATGTCCATAAGACATGATGTAACCATCTCATTAAATTTTCTTTTGGCTCCTGTAGAAAGTTTCACCAACCAAGATTTTCCATGCTCGCTTCTTGGCAAATGCAACCTTTCCACCATATTAGGATCTATATAAATATGACTAGCTCCTGAATCAATTAAAATAACAATGGTTTGGTTTTTGTTCATACCTTCCACTTCAATCATATCTGGATGATACTCTTATTGTTTGTTTTCCAGGGATGCATAGATCCTTGGTACATTTCTTCCCATGTCCTCCACTATTTCATCTTGTTGTACATTGTGAAAAATCCTCACTTTTTCACCTTTTTGAGGACAATATCTAAACATATGATCTCCTTTACAACCCCAACATTGAATAGGTGGTTTCCTTGGCCTTTGACCCCCTATCTCAATCGTTATGGGTTCTCTAGAAGTTGGTTGTCCTTGAGGATTATTTTTGAAGAATGGTGGCTTAGTCCCCTTCTTCCTCTGATCCATATTGAATTTATTTTTGTCTTCACGAGATTTTTGGAAATTTGGCCTTGAATTTTGTTGATCATATAGGCATTTACCTCACCTCATGGTCTCCTCCAATGTTTTGGGATCATCATATTTTATTTTTTCACTAATGAATGATGGAAATCCACTAAAATACCTCTGAATCTTAACTATCTCATCCTTGATGAAAGAAACATACTTCAATAGTTCTAAAAACCTTCTTTCATATTCATCTATGGTCATACTCCCAAGATTGAGTTCAAATAACTCTTTCATTTTCTTATCATAATATCTCTTAGTCAAGTATTTCTTTTCAAAATACTTCTTGAATTCCCTCCAAATAACATTTTTCTCTTTAATGTGTTGCACCTTCACAAGATAATCCCACCACATGGATTCCTTTCCCTTTAGTTGATAGATGGAAATTCTTCCTTCAGCATGAGAAGAATAATTATGCAATTGAAAATACTTTCTCATGCCCATCATCCATGTCTCTGCATCTTCATCCTTCTTTTGCTCACCATCAAATGTAGAAGGTTTGATTTTGTTCATTTCTCCTCATAGATCATCCACCCCAGACCCCTTATGCTTCCTGGTAGGGGATGGACTTGAGTTGATGTGTGCTCTCTTATTGGAATTCCTCGAGGAATGACATTGATGTATGCTAACAATTCTTGTTCTTCTTTTCTCATCAGGAGACCCGTGACTTCTTGATTTTCTTGAGCCACACTCCTTATCCAATTTCTTTTCTATTTTGTTCAAGCTCTGCATTAACTTCATGTTGAATTCCTCTTGGTTCTCCTTGGATTTCATAATCCTTTCATTATTAGCCTTATGGATTTGTACATCCTTCTGCAAATTTTTAATGGTCTCCACCATATTCATGTTTTCATCCCTTCCTTCTCCATGTCCATTAGAGTTTGTTCCTTCAATGCTCATATGGACATCCATCCCTCTTATATCATCTTCCTGGCTATAATCCCCTTGTGCATATTTCATTCCTCTACACTTTGTTATGGTCCTAATCTGATCTAGTTGTTGTTAACTCTGCAAAATGTGCAGCCAGCAAAACTTTGTTAGGCTAACTGTTTCAACAATTTCATGAAAATATGAACCATTCTGGTTCAATAATGCACCTAAATTATTTTGTGTCAAAGTTTTTATTAGCTCGCTTCTGCAACATGTTTAAGCTCTGAAGTACCTCTTCTTGATATTAAATAATATTTTCATTTTCAACCCTATAACTCTACACTTCTCTCTGCAAGAACCTCATAGTTACAGACTCCTACTTGTCTCTTCTTCCATTAGACTCTGTTTCAACATTCCCCATGCTGACATGCAACCCTCTGAATTCCTCCTCATGATTGTAGGACCCTTGGGCATATTCCATGGCTATAGTTCTCATACAGGAATCAAAATTCCTTTATGAACCTATAAATTCTATTGAAAATGTGCATGCAAATAATTTTCGGTTAGAAAATTATAAATACATATATAATTTTAGAAAAGAATGCATAAATTTTTCTTCCCTTTAATGCCACCAGTCATCTTATTTTGGGTTTACTGAAAAATTTACTATTCAAATTAACTTGTTGGGTTAAAATATGTATTCTCCTCCTCAATACCTTTCCATCGAATGTTCACTTTCCCAATTTTGAGTTCCGAGAAGAAAGTTATCATCTTCAAAAGTTTTGACTATTTTCCCTTTTTAACCATGTATGTTATAGGTTCCCTCTTTCTCTCCCAACACATTTTCAAGTACCTATAATTCAAATCTGGTTCCATGGATGAATTATAAAGTTCATGAGATTTCCATAGACTAATCTTGGACCCCAAACTAACTCCTGTATTAGGATTTATGCCCTCTAAAAGTAATTTGGTACCAAATTTTACCCTTTTTTGTTTAGGTTGTAACTTCTTCATACAAGATTTGTTTTGGACTCAAAATATCTCATTGGAAAAATATCCTCGAGAGATTTCATTTTAGAAGCATAAACTTTGTGTATTGGAAGTAAACACAATTTCGTAAATTTTTATTTTCTAAAAGTGTTTTTTAGTCCCTTAAAAATGCCCCACAAGATGAAGACCAATAAAAACAATAAAAATATCTTATAAATTAACTATTTATTTTTATATGGCACATTTTTTTTTCTTCGTAACTGGGCCACCTGGGAAATGATTTCCCCTACTTCTTTCTTCTATAAGCTTCTGATCTAGTCCAGTCGATGGTTTTCAGTCATTGAGCCACCGGGCACTGGGGACATACCTCCCCCTTCTCCTTACTAAACTTCAACTCTAGGCTGAGCCACCATACCACTGGGAATTGGGCCACCTGAAAAGGTTTCCCTTTCGACTCACTTATGTATGAATCAATTCCAATCCACTGGGCCATCGGGCACCATCTCCTCATGCAACATGTTACCCATCTCCCTTCCAACTCCAGTCTGGTCCACCAGAACACTATACCACCTACCACTGGGACACCACAAAAATTCCATCCAATTCTCCACCACATGCTTTCAGTCTAATCCATTGAGCTACTAGGTCACCCTGCACACACCTCCAACAAACAATATGTGATACGATGTTGGTCCAGTCCATCGGGCACCAATTAGGAATGCCTTCCTACTCCCTTTCGACAATTAACTCCCATCGTTCCACTACACACAACCTCCAACCAAACAACCTTCAGTCTGATGCTATTCCATCGGCCCACTAGCCATTGGACCACCCATGTGCAACCTCCATCCAAACAGATCTGGTCTAGTCCATTAGCTCACTGAGGCACCGACCCACCGACCAAAATTATATGTTGTGTGCGGGCTCAACAAAGTTTTGTGGTTCTATGTGGTTAATGCACAATTTACAAAGGGTTCAATGTTAATTATAAATAGGTAAAATAAATCCCCTTCCCATGCATGTGAGATACATAACAATATAGATCACAAATCAATGACCAGGGATCCACACTAAGGATCGATCAACGAAGTCTCCTATGCGTTCTCATTATAGGAGGCATACCTCTTTATTCCATGCTCCAATTTGATGAAACAATGGCTCACTAAAATGATAGGGCCATGAGGAATTACTTGAACATGGTTTCCATGGTAGCCATGATAGCATTAAGCCACAAAAATTCTCCTCCAATGTTGTCCCGTAGAAAAATAATTTTTACTCAAAAGAAAATTATGATCCAAACAGTTTTTTGCTACCATGTAGTAGGCTCTTATAGGTCGGTGTTGCAACCTTACACTCTAATACCATTCTATAACATTCCCTAACTTAATCTAGGGAAATTTCTTGTAGAATTATACATATAAAATGGAAATTTTAGCTAATCCATTTGTTGTAGCTTGCCAACAATGATTTAAACACATTTTTAAGCATATTCTGGCACCCAGAATGAAATGCATCTACAACGTTCTAAATGAATAGGAATGCAACTAATAAATTCATTCACAACATCAATTAAACCATTCACATACAGATAGTTAATAAAAACATTTAAACTCATGAAATAACTCATAAAATAGATAAACAATTATCTTTTAAAATACTTGTGCAACCAACTGCTTGGAAAAGACGTTCCACCCAACCATATACTTTCTATTCTAAATCTCAACAACAAATCACCACCGAAATGGGGCTAATAATCCACAAGAGAAAGGTGCTTGTCACAGTCCCCTCATATCTCACTATCACACAACCCACTAGTATTCTCCTACAACTATCCCAAATTTCCAACAGTTGTCGTCCTCTTGACCTACCCAACCCAAGGAATGTACCCCTTCACTTTTGTTAGTCATTTGAGCATCCCATTCATTTATCAGGGTCTCTCTAGTTCAAGTAACTAGGAATCTCTCTATTGATAACTCAAGGGAAATCACTACTAGGAAAACTACCATCAACCAACAACAAACACTTGTTGTTACCATGCAACTCAATCAAGAGTTCATTATTTAGGCCTAACAACCTATTTCTTCAATTTCCAAATCCAAAATTCTAAAAAACCGCTCCAACATGCTCTGAAATTCACCCTACCTTCTTTCTCTAACTTTGGTGCTCTTTTTCTTGCTCCTTGCTTGTTGTACATTCCCAAAACTGAATGTGAAAAAATTGCCTAATTCCCCCATACGAATTTCCTCTATTTTCCCAAGACAATTGAATGCTCACTCTACCCAATGTTGATTGCCTCATCCATGTGCTTTCCAATAATTGTGGGATATGACCTTGACACCCACCCTCTTACATGAGTTTAATGATTGACTCTCAGACACTCAAACAAAAAATAGAAGGTTTCCCCAAATGATAATAAAATTCAAAAAACTAGGTTTGGATTAATATCCATAAACCATTTCTCCCTTGGGTC
>ML783593.1:340505-378727 GCA_009831015.1 Picea engelmannii
TGCATGGATGAAAGGAAAAGAACGAGTGGAGGTGCATTCTTCTTAGGAGATTCTCTTATAGCATGGTTGAGAAAGAAGCAAGGTTCCATTTCCTTATTGACAACAAAAGTTGAATACATTGCAGTTTCCACTTGTTGTACCCAAGTATTATAGATGATTCAGACATTTGCAGACTTGGAGGTAAAGTATACTGCATCGATACCAATTCATTGTGATAATACTAGTGCAATTAGTGTGTCCAATAATCCTATATTTCACTCCAAGACCAAGCATATACCCATCAAGTATCACTTCTTGAGGGAACAGGTAACCAACACTGTTGTTTCTATGCATTATATTCCATCCAAAGATCAGATTGCTGATATCTTCACTAAACCGCTTGAAAAAACTTAGTTTGAGTATCTACGCCAGAAGTTGGGCGTGACCCTGTTATCAAGTTAAAATAGTCTATCTGATCAGGGGGAGAGTGCTCATAGTATATATAATCAGGGGGAGAGTGCTTATTGTCTCTCTGATCAGGGGGAGAACAGAGTCACTCTTAGTTTTCTTTGACATTGATGTCAAAGGGGGAGAAAAGGTGTGGTTTGGATGCTACAGTTGGAGATCTAAGAAGCATAGTGCAACCTTTTAGGGTTGCCATCAATGCCAAAGGGGGATATTGTTGGAATGATTTACAATAAGAGTGTGCTTGTCATTGATGGCCATAAAAACAACAAAACCAAACCTTGCATAAGAATTTGTTGCAAGGAGTGCACAAATCCACAATTCGGCTAAGTATCGAAGTGACTCTTTAAGAATTCGTGAGAGCAGAAGACAAGAAAGCTCAGAAAAGATAGCGGTTTCCAGAAGTGCATATGAGGTCCAAGAGACGGACTCATAGGAGGAGCAAAGGTCGAGACCCTTGAAAACTTAGAAAACCTTCTAATTCAGAGAGATCAAAATCTTGGGAGGAAGAACGACAATGGCTGTTGGATCACCAATCCAGAGGAAAACCAACTATCATATCAAATCAATGTGCGTGAACCTTGTTGCCTTGCACACATGGGAGAGGGAGCTTGCCAAAGTTTTGAAGTCCTAAAGTGTTTTAGGGTCGTCCATCGTCGAGGAGGATAGATGGCGTGAGATCCACAACTCTGGAAGTTTGTGGATGAGGAGGAGGTGAAATAGTCGAAGAAGATATTGATTGTCGATCACTAAGAGGTATGTGTCAGTAGATCAATAACTTCAAGGAAATCACTTCGAGAGTTTCAGTTGAGAATTGAAACTTCCAAATTCTGGAGAGTCGAAGGAGATCTGGACCATCAGATCTAGAGATACACGTGGCACCAGATTGTGGACTCAGGAAAATCTGTTCGAGAGTTTTTTAGTTGAGATTTCAAACTCCTGAAGCCCAAAGAGCCGGAGAGCCGAAGTAAATCTCAATTGTTTGATCATCTGAAGTATATCTTAGTCATCAAATCATCTGGAGAAAATCTCAAGCATTGGATCATTTGAGGTGGATTTGGGCATCTGATCCAATAGAGATGTGGCATAAATCTGTGGATTTTGGGTAAAGGCTCGAAGTAAGCCTCAACCATTTGTTTCAAGAGGAAAAATGGAAGAATCCTATGTACTTCGAGGGGAAGTGAAGTTTGAGATTTGAGATCTCAAAAGATTGAAGACCCAAAGGAGATCTCGACCATTGAGTGAGGAAGGGCCCATAGGACCATTGATCTAGTTGAAAGTTCAAATCCTCGAAGCAAAGGAAGAGTCATTGATTGAGAAGGACAGGTGTCCGCAGATCGTCAACTCTAGAATATTGATGTATGAAAGAAAGGAAACTTTGAGACTTGATCATTTCAAATTCCATACTTCCAAAACAAATCACCATCGTTGATTTGAAAGAGGTCAGATCTTATCCGTAGGGTTGAAGGGGATAGATCTAAGTCGTAAGTTCATAAGCACCATCAAGATCATGCGATTGACGGTCAAGTCGTTTTGCGAGGATTGAAGGTGTGCGAACTTTAAAAAGTTGAGGGCGGGCCACAATTGAAACCATGATTTTGGAGAGAGGACACATGGAGACTCGAGGTAAATTGTGTGGTGAAACATAGTTTGATCCAAACCAACTTTGGGCATGCCCGCAATCATGTGGTCACGTGAGATCATCGCCCAAGGCCATATTGAAAAATGGATCTAGTGCTCACTAGACCGAGATTGCAAAGATTCTTTTGAATAGGTGTGTGGTCACCATCGGTGGTCACATAAAGGAAGGGGCGTAGAAGCCAAAGAAGCCAAAAATGACTGACTATAACTTCCAGAGAGGATGAAGAGTTGCGACTGCTAGAGAAGCCACAAAATGTTAGAATAACGACCACTAATGATGAATAGATTCATAATAACTTCCAGAGAAGACAAAAATTTTCAATGATGATCATGCAGAGGACTCGGTGTGAGAAAGACATGTAGAAAAGAGAAGAGTGTGTGCTTTTTTGATAGCTAGGCATGTGGGTAGAAATAGACGGAGTGCGTCACCTGAAGGAAAGATGAGAGGGACAGCGTATAGTATGCAGAAGTGGAACATCCTCAACTGATGCTCCCTTAATACTTGTAATACCATCCTCAAGTGTTGTTCATGCTCTTCCTTTGAATTATAATATATAACAATTTCATCTAAAAATACAATGACAAACTTATCTAAGTATTCTCTAAAATTACCGTTCATTAAACACATGAATATAGCTGGTGCATTTTATAATCCAAAGGGCACCACTGTGAAATCATAATGACCATACCTTCTTCTGAAAGCAGTCTTGATGATATCTTCTTCTTTAATTCTTACTTAATTATAACCTGACCTAAGATCAATCTTGGAGAATATTTTTCCATCTTTCAACTAATCAAAGAGGTCATCGATCCTTGGCAAAGGATACTTATTCTTCACAGTTACCTTGTTCAACTTCCTAAAGTCAATGCAAAGTCTCAATGTTCCATCTGTTTTCTTCAAAAATAAAACTGGGGCACCCCAAGGTGACACACTTGAGCATATATACCCCTTCTTCAAGAGCTCTTCAAGTTGCATTTGCAACTCCTTCAATTTTGGTGTACTCATCCTATATGGAGTCTTGGATACTGGAGCTGCTCCAGGCATCAAATTTATGGAGAAGTAAATTTATCTTTTAGGGGGTAATATTGATATTTCCTTAAACACATATTCAAACTCTTTTAGGACTGCATAATATTCAATATTCGACACCTTATCTTTAGGTGTATCTTCCATATGTGCTACAAATATTCAACACCCTTTTTTGTAACATTTCTTCAGTTGCAATGCTGAAATTTCTTTGATGGTTACTGCCCTGGGATTTCCCTGCACTTTCCTTAGGTTCCCTTCCTCATCCAAGCAAGTAAATGCCTTGTTATGACAGTCTAGGATAGCTCAATGTTGGTCCAACCAATCCATCCCAATTAAAAATTCATAGGAACCTAAAGGAAATATGTTCAAATATTCCCTGGTGTTCAGTCCATTCATGTCCATAAGACATGATGTAACCATCTCATTAAATTTTCTTTTGGCTCCTGTAGAAAGTTTCACCAACCAAGATTTTCCATGCTCGCTTCTTGGCAAATGCAACCTTTCCACCATATTAGGATCTATATAAATATGACTAGCTCCTGAATCAATTAAAATAACAATGGTTTGGTTTTTGTTCATACCTTCCACTTCAATCATATCTGGATGATACTCTTATTGTTTGTTTTCCAGGGATGCATAGATCCTTGGTACATTTCTTCCCATGTCCTCCACTATTTCATCTTGTTGTACATTGTGAAAAATCCTCACTTTTTCACCTTTTTGAGGACAATATCTAAACATATGATCTCCTTTACAACCCCAACATTGAATAGGTGGTTTCCTTGGCCTTTGACCCCCTATCTCAATCGTTATGGGTTCTCTAGAAGTTGGTTGTCCTTGAGGATTATTTTTGAAGAATGGTGGCTTAGTCCCCTTCTTCCTCTGATCCATATTGAATTTATTTTTGTCTTCACGAGATTTTTGGAAATTTGGCCTTGAATTTTGTTGATCATATAGGCATTTACCTCACCTCATGGTCTCCTCCAATGTTTTGGGATCATCATATTTTATTTTTTCACTAATGAATGATGGAAATCCACTAAAATACCTCTGAATCTTAACTATCTCATCCTTGATGAAAGAAACATACTTCAATAGTTCTAAAAACCTTCTTTCATATTCATCTATGGTCATACTCCCAAGATTGAGTTCAAATAACTCTTTCATTTTCTTATCATAATATCTCTTAGTCAAGTATTTCTTTTCAAAATACTTCTTGAATTCCCTCCAAATAACATTTTTCTCTTTAATGTGTTGCACCTTCACAAGATAATCCCACCACATGGATTCCTTTCCCTTTAGTTGATAGATGGAAATTCTTCCTTCAGCATGAGAAGAATAATTATGCAATTGAAAATACTTTCTCATGCCCATCATCCATGTCTCTGCATCTTCATCCTTCTTTTGCTCACCATCAAATGTAGAAGGTTTGATTTTGTTCATTTCTCCTCATAGATCATCCACCCCAGACCCCTTATGCTTCCTGGTAGGGGATGGACTTGAGTTGATGTGTGCTCTCTTATTGGAATTCCTCGAGGAATGACATTGATGTATGCTAACAATTCTTGTTCTTCTTTTCTCATCAGGAGACCCGTGACTTCTTGATTTTCTTGAGCCACACTCCTTATCCAATTTCTTTTCTATTTTGTTCAAGCTCTGCATTAACTTCATGTTGAATTCCTCTTGGTTCTCCTTGGATTTCATAATCCTTTCATTATTAGCCTTATGGATTTGTACATCCTTCTGCAAATTTTTAATGGTCTCCACCATATTCATGTTTTCATCCCTTCCTTCTCCATGTCCATTAGAGTTTGTTCCTTCAATGCTCATATGGACATCCATCCCTCTTATATCATCTTCCTGGCTATAATCCCCTTGTGCATATTTCATTCCTCTACACTTTGTTATGGTCCTAATCTGATCTAGTTGTTGTTAACTCTGCAAAATGTGCAGCCAGCAAAACTTTGTTAGGCTAACTGTTTCAACAATTTCATGAAAATATGAACCATTCTGGTTCAATAATGCACCTAAATTATTTTGTGTCAAAGTTTTTATTAGCTCGCTTCTGCAACATGTTTAAGCTCTGAAGTACCTCTTCTTGATATTAAATAATATTTTCATTTTCAACCCTATAACTCTACACTTCTCTCTGCAAGAACCTCATAGTTACAGACTCCTACTTGTCTCTTCTTCCATTAGACTCTGTTTCAACATTCCCCATGCTGACATGCAACCCTCTGAATTCCTCCTCATGATTGTAGGACCCTTGGGCATATTCCATGGCTATAGTTCTCATACAGGAATCAAAATTCCTTTATGAACCTATAAATTCTATTGAAAATGTGCATGCAAATAATTTTCGGTTAGAAAATTATAAATACATATATAATTTTAGAAAAGAATGCATAAATTTTTCTTCCCTTTAATGCCACCAGTCATCTTATTTTGGGTTTACTGAAAAATTTACTATTCAAATTAACTTGTTGGGTTAAAATATGTATTCTCCTCCTCAATACCTTTCCATCGAATGTTCACTTTCCCAATTTTGAGTTCCGAGAAGAAAGTTATCATCTTCAAAAGTTTTGACTATTTTCCCTTTTTAACCATGTATGTTATAGGTTCCCTCTTTCTCTCCCAACACATTTTCAAGTACCTATAATTCAAATCTGGTTCCATGGATGAATTATAAAGTTCATGAGATTTCCATAGACTAATCTTGGACCCCAAACTAACTCCTGTATTAGGATTTATGCCCTCTAAAAGTAATTTGGTACCAAATTTTACCCTTTTTTGTTTAGGTTGTAACTTCTTCATACAAGATTTGTTTTGGACTCAAAATATCTCATTGGAAAAATATCCTCGAGAGATTTCATTTTAGAAGCATAAACTTTGTGTATTGGAAGTAAACACAATTTCGTAAATTTTTATTTTCTAAAAGTGTTTTTTAGTCCCTTAAAAATGCCCCACAAGATGAAGACCAATAAAAACAATAAAAATATCTTATAAATTAACTATTTATTTTTATATGGCACATTTTTTTTTCTTCGTAACTGGGCCACCTGGGAAATGATTTCCCCTACTTCTTTCTTCTATAAGCTTCTGATCTAGTCCAGTCGATGGTTTTCAGTCATTGAGCCACCGGGCACTGGGGACATACCTCCCCCTTCTCCTTACTAAACTTCAACTCTAGGCTGAGCCACCATACCACTGGGAATTGGGCCACCTGAAAAGGTTTCCCTTTCGACTCACTTATGTATGAATCAATTCCAATCCACTGGGCCATCGGGCACCATCTCCTCATGCAACATGTTACCCATCTCCCTTCCAACTCCAGTCTGGTCCACCAGAACACTATACCACCTACCACTGGGACACCACAAAAATTCCATCCAATTCTCCACCACATGCTTTCAGTCTAATCCATTGAGCTACTAGGTCACCCTGCACACACCTCCAACAAACAATATGTGATACGATGTTGGTCCAGTCCATCGGGCACCAATTAGGAATGCCTTCCTACTCCCTTTCGACAATTAACTCCCATCGTTCCACTACACACAACCTCCAACCAAACAACCTTCAGTCTGATGCTATTCCATCGGCCCACTAGCCATTGGACCACCCATGTGCAACCTCCATCCAAACAGATCTGGTCTAGTCCATTAGCTCACTGAGGCACCGACCCACCGACCAAAATTATATGTTGTGTGCGGGCTCAACAAAGTTTTGTGGTTCTATGTGGTTAATGCACAATTTACAAAGGGTTCAATGTTAATTATAAATAGGTAAAATAAATCCCCTTCCCATGCATGTGAGATACATAACAATATAGATCACAAATCAATGACCAGGGATCCACACTAAGGATCGATCAACGAAGTCTCCTATGCGTTCTCATTATAGGAGGCATACCTCTTTATTCCATGCTCCAATTTGATGAAACAATGGCTCACTAAAATGATAGGGCCATGAGGAATTACTTGAACATGGTTTCCATGGTAGCCATGATAGCATTAAGCCACAAAAATTCTCCTCCAATGTTGTCCCGTAGAAAAATAATTTTTACTCAAAAGAAAATTATGATCCAAACAGTTTTTTGCTACCATGTAGTAGGCTCTTATAGGTCGGTGTTGCAACCTTACACTCTAATACCATTCTATAACATTCCCTAACTTAATCTAGGGAAATTTCTTGTAGAATTATACATATAAAATGGAAATTTTAGCTAATCCATTTGTTGTAGCTTGCCAACAATGATTTAAACACATTTTTAAGCATATTCTGGCACCCAGAATGAAATGCATCTACAACGTTCTAAATGAATAGGAATGCAACTAATAAATTCATTCACAACATCAATTAAACCATTCACATACAGATAGTTAATAAAAACATTTAAACTCATGAAATAACTCATAAAATAGATAAACAATTATCTTTTAAAATACTTGTGCAACCAACTGCTTGGAAAAGACGTTCCACCCAACCATATACTTTCTATTCTAAATCTCAACAACAAATCACCACCGAAATGGGGCTAATAATCCACAAGAGAAAGGTGCTTGTCACAGTCCCCTCATATCTCACTATCACACAACCCACTAGTATTCTCCTACAACTATCCCAAATTTCCAACAGTTGTCGTCCTCTTGACCTACCCAACCCAAGGAATGTACCCCTTCACTTTTGTTAGTCATTTGAGCATCCCATTCATTTATCAGGGTCTCTCTAGTTCAAGTAACTAGGAATCTCTCTATTGATAACTCAAGGGAAATCACTACTAGGAAAACTACCATCAACCAACAACAAACACTTGTTGTTACCATGCAACTCAATCAAGAGTTCATTATTTAGGCCTAACAACCTATTTCTTCAATTTCCAAATCCAAAATTCTAAAAAACCGCTCCAACATGCTCTGAAATTCACCCTACCTTCTTTCTCTAACTTTGGTGCTCTTTTTCTTGCTCCTTGCTTGTTGTACATTCCCAAAACTGAATGTGAAAAAATTGCCTAATTCCCCCATACGAATTTCCTCTATTTTCCCAAGACAATTGAATGCTCACTCTACCCAATGTTGATTGCCTCATCCATGTGCTTTCCAATAATTGTGGGATATGACCTTGACACCCACCCTCTTACATGAGTTTAATGATTGACTCTCAGACACTCAAACAAAAAATAGAAGGTTTCCCCAAATGATAATAAAATTCAAAAAACTAGGTTTGGATTAATATCCATAAACCATTTCTCCCTTGGGTCTCTCAGAATTCCCCTCTTTTGTGGATTCATCATCCCCCATCTTTGTCTGTATTCCCAGTAGTTGGTATCACATTATATTTATTGAAATCAAAAAAATTATTTCGCATATTACCTCGCTTGGACATAGGCACATTCACATCTACATTATGCATTAATTTAACTAGTACTTATACTGGGGATGTTACATGGAGGCACACAAAAAGAATAATAGTGGATCCACAAGAACCTAAAGTAAAATCAACCATGGATAACCCTAAAGGACAAGGATATACACCAAGCACAACTTCGTAAGATAGTCATATTCCTGCAGATCCTACAAATCAGGAAAGCCTAACTAGGGAGACCAACAATCAACCAAAAGGAGAAGCGATCAATTCAATCTAGGAGCCAGAGTCTCCATTGATAACAAAGTGTAGTCTATTTTGGGGTTGGGTAAAAACATGGAAGAAGGAGAAGGATAAGTTCACATGAACACAAATGAGGAAGCTAATGTAAAAGGAGAGGTGACCTTTTGGTTCACCATAGTGGACCCTACAATAAATGTACAAATGAATAACATCCCCCCATCTATGCTACCTCATTTCTGTGTTATGGTGACTGAAGACCTTGATGCATTTTTTTTTTAATTTGATATCTTATGTAGAATCTATTATTATTGTAATGACACCCATAAATTAAAATTATTCCCTGCCACCATCAAAGACTTAGCCTTTTCGCAGGTTTATGGGGCAGGGAGGGAATACTATCGGAACCTTGGATGAAATGAGAACTTCTTTCTTAAAAAATACCAAGAGTATTGTAAGGGTAGTGACCTAGGGGAAGAATTTTTTAGGATGACACAGAAGGAGGATGAGAGAGTGGAAGGATAGGGGGAGGACCTACACCCTTCGGTCACATCAACTTTATGACCAAGTTCATTCAGTAACCACTCTATAATATTGGAGTGTTGTTTTTGGTGAATCCTCTGTAGCGTCGAAGTCCCAGAGCTCCGAATAGCGCTTTGTAGCTAATCACTTGGTTCTATCCCAAGGTCATGTGATATTCCACTGAGGAAAAGGGGCTAGCACCTGTGGCTCAATTCCAAGGAGAAAAGGGGCTTAGTATAAATGCTCGTGGGTTTTGTGTGGACCTGAATATGGAAATTAAAGAGGCATGTGTGCATAAGAGAGGATTCAGTAGGGATCCGAGAGATAATTCATCTCATATGAATAATCCTAGATCGGGAGGTCACGCAAGCATCATAGGGCGGTATGCATTGGCAATGGTATGGTATGGTATGGCTTATCATTTCCAATGCCAATGCATACCATACCATACCATACCATTTCCATTTCCATTGTCATTGTATTGGTATGCAATGGTATGGTATGGTATGGAAATGGTATGCATTGGTATGGTATGGTATGGCATGGAATGGTATGGTATGCATTGGCAATGGAAATGTCAATGGTATGCATTGGTATGGCATGCATTCGGAATGGTATGGTATGTTATGGTATGCATTGGCAATGGTATGCATTGCCAATGACAATGGTATGTAATTGTAATGGAAATGGTATGCATTGGCAATAGTATGGTATGGTATGGTATGGTATGCATTGGAAATGGTATGGTATGGTATGGTATGCATTGACATTGACAATGGAAATGGAAATGGTATGGTATGCATTGGCAATGGTATGGAAAAGGAAATTCTTGGTATGGTATGGTATACCATTAGCAATACAATGGTATGCTTGGTATGGTATGCATTAGCAATGACAATGGTATGCTTGGTATGGTATGCATTGCCTTGCCATTTCCTTGTATGGTATGCATTGAAAATGGTATGGTATGGTATGGTATGGTATGGTATGCATTTCCAATGGTATGAATTGTCAATGGAAATGGTATGCATTTCCTTTCCATTGTATGGTATGAATTGGCAATGGTATGGTATGGTACCACATGCATTGGCATTGGAAATGGAAATGGAAATGGTATGGTATGAATTGGCTATGGTATGCTATGGTATGGTATGCATTAGCAATGGAAATGGTATTGGTATGCATTGGAAATGGCAATGGTATTCATTGGTATGGTATGAATTTCATTTTCATTGCCTTGTATGCATTGGCTTGTGCAATGGCAATGGTAATGTTATGGTATGCATTGGCTTGTGCAATGGCAATGGTAATGTTATGGTATGCATTGGCTTGTGCAATGGCAATGGTAATGTTATGTTATGTTATGGTATGGTATGGTATGCATTTCCATTGCCAATGCCAATGCATACCATACCATACCATACCATTATCATTGTCATTTCCATTGTATTGGTATGCATTGGTATGGTCTGCAATGGTATGGTATGGTATGGTATGGAAATGGTATGCATTGGTATGGTATGGTATTGTATGGTATCGTATGGTATGCATTGGCAATGGCAATGGAAATGGTATGCATTGGTATGGTATGCATTTCCCTGCCATTGCCTTTTATGGTATGCATTGGAAATGGTATGGTATGGTATGCATTAGCAATGGCAATGGTGTGCATTTGTAATGGAAATGGTATGCACTTCCTTGCCATTGTATGGTATGCATTGGCAATGCTATGGTATGGTATGGTATGCATTGGTATTGGAAATGGAAATGGAAATGGTATGGTATTCATTGGAAATGGTATGGTATGGTATGGTATGCATTGGTATGGTATGGTATGGTATGGTATGGTATGGTATGCATTGGAAATGGTATGCATTGGTATGGTATGCATTGTCTTTCCATTTCCTTGTATGGTATGCATTGGAACTGTTGTGGTATGGTATGCATTGACAATTGCAATGGTATGCATTGGTAATGGAAATGGTATGCATTGACAATTGCAATGGTATGCATTGGTAATGGAAATGGTATGCATTGGCTTTCCATTGTATGGTATGCATTGGAAATGGTATGCCTTGGAATTAGCAATGGCAATGAAAATGGTATGGTATGCATTGGAAATGGTATTCTATGGTATGGTATGCATTGGAAATGGCAATGGAAATGGTATGCATTGCCTTTCCATTTCCTTGTATGGTATATATTGGAAATGGTATGGTATGGTATGCATTGGCATGTGCAATGGCAATGGCAATGTTATGGTATGGTATGGTATGGTATGAATTTCCATTGCCAATGCCAATATATACCATACCATACCATACCATACCATTGTCATTGTCATTGTATTTGTATGCATTGGTATGCTATGCAATGATATGGTATGGTATGGAAATTTCAATGGTATGCATTGGTATGGTATGCATTGCCTTTCCATTTCCTTGTTTGGTATGCATTGGAAATGGTATGGTATGGTATGGTATGGTATGGTATGCATTTGAAATGGTATGCACTGGCAATGGCAATGGTATGCATTGGTAATGGAAATGATATGCTTTTCCTTTGCATTGTATGGTATGCATTGGAAATGGTATGGTATGGTATCCATTGGCATTGGCAATGGCAATGGAAATGGTATGGTATGCATTGAAAATGGTATGGTATGGTATGGTATGCATTGGCAATGGGAATGGAAGTGGTATGCATTGACATTGGAAATGCTATGCATTGGTATGGTATGCATTGCCTTGCCACTGTCTTGTATGGCATGAATTGGCAATGGTATAGAATGGTATGGTATGGTATGGTATGCATTTCCATTTCCATTGTATTGTATSCAWTGSCAATGCRTRTGGTAYSRTACCAYATSCATTGSCAWTGSATACAATACAATGGAAATGGAAATGGTATGGTATGCATTGGCTATGGTATGTTATGGTACGGTATGCATCGGAAATGGAAATGGAAATGGTATGCATTGGCAATGGCAATGGAAATGGTATGCATTGGTATGGTATGGATTTCCTTTCCATTTCCTTGTATGGTATGCATTGCCTGACCATTTCCTTGTATGGTATCCATTGACAATGGTATAGTATGGTAAGGTATTGACAATGGAAATGGAAATGTTATGGTATGGTATGCTTTTCCATTGCCAATGCCAATGCATACCATACCATACCATACCATTTCCATTGTATTGGTATGAAATGGTATGCTATGGTGTGGAAATGGTATGGTATGGTATGGTAATGGTATGCATTGGTATGGTATGAAATGGTATGGTATGGTATTGCAATGGTATGCATTGCATTAGTATGGTATGCATTGGCATTGGAAATGGCTATGTGATGCAGGGGCATCATCATGAGTCTAGAGAGGCCGAGTGGAGGACATCTCATCACTCAATGCAAAAATCTCAAATCGGATTTTCAATTCCAAGGACAGAGTGTCTTTTTTATGTTTTAAATGTATTGTAATTAAATATTTAAGTTTTTGTAGGCTGGAGCATTTGTATGAAATCGCAGAAGATTGAAATATTTAATTTGAAATAAAAGTGTACAGATATTGAGCATCCTCTCTTATCTAGTTCTTAAATGCTCATTCATTGTAATAGGCCTTAGTATATGGACATCTTAATTATGATAGGATATCATTTAGGTATATTGGAGGGAAGGATCGAGAAGCCACTCTGTGTATAAATATATGTATTTTATTCACAAATGAGGTTGTTGAGGTTATTATCATTTCATTGTGGAAGGTTATTGTAACTGTTTGTATTTTCTGAGAAGAAGAAGAGCGCTGGAAGAACTCATGTATATACTGTCTAAATGAATATAACAGAGGATGTTTGCATCCAATTATCTGGTATTTTTTAGACTTGAGTTCGTTGGTGATGTTATTTGCTTCTTGTGTTTGATTATGCTCATATGTTTGCATTTCTTAGTTATACATAGGGAATGTTAATGTTTCTTTAAGTCTCAATTGTTTCTCTTTTGAGAGCTATGGTGAAAGGAGTGCACAATGCCTGCAAGGTGTGTGAAGGTCGACTCAAGTCTGACTTAGGAGCTTAGAAGAGATAACATGAAACTTTGCAGAGGTAAGTGCAAGTAGTGCACAGTTGTTGAGTGGAGAGAATACTTTGACAACAAACCCATGTAAGGCGTGCACTAGGGCACCACTTAGTCAAAGTGTTGAGGATTCTAAGTTTGGTTGACACAAGGAATGCATGAAGAGTCCTCAAGAACTTTCAAATTCTCGAGGTGAAAAAGCACAAGAAGTACGTAGGGGGGACTTAGAAAAATTTCTAAGTCTAAAGAATTTAAAATTATCAGAGGAGAGAAATAGCAAGCCCCGAGGTTCGAATCACCTCATGTGGTCAAGCTCAGGAAATTTAGCAGTGGAAATCTTCCAAGAGGACGAGTTTTATCACATTTTGAAGGTGGAACGGTAAATATTTGGTTGGATAGAGTTGGGATCCACCGTGACTGTTAGATCTTGGGAAGTAGCACTGGAGTTACCTCTGGAAGTCCTTCAAACTTCATTAGTTCGAAATATTTCATTCGAGTAGAGCGAAGGAGTCAGAACCCCTGAAGTTCTGAAATCTGAAACTCATCTGGAGCGTTGATCATCGTGGACATGTGTCAATGGATCATTGATTTTGGAAGACCAGTCATCCAGGAGAAAGGAGGAATAGTGGTGGAGATTTGACAATCTACCGAACCTCTGAAGAGCAGAATAGATCTCAACCATTGATTACAGTGGACACATGGTAGGATATCTGGCAGTCTAGAGATCCAGTACTCTGGTGGGAAGGGGTGAAAAATCACTTTGGTGCAAAAGTTCTCCAAGTCCCGAAGAGAGGAACTCATCCCAACCGTTGATCAGGAAGGGGACATGTGGAAGAACGAGAGGCCCTCTGGTATTTTGGCATTCGAAGGACACAAAGGTTTACGTTGTGTGAATACCCAGAATCCTGAAGTCTGAATCAAATTAGAACCGTCTATCTGTCGAGACGTGGGGTCCATTAGATTATTACTCGTGTGTATTTGTCGGTCTGACTCTGAGAGACTTATGGAGAGGTGTTTTAGAAATACCTGAAGCCCAAAGCTGTGAAGTTGGTATAGACTATTGATATGGTGGTGGAATAGGAGTCATTTGATCATTGGATTCGAGCTTCAGCACTTCATAGAAATGTTGTGTTAGAACAGGCAGAACCTCTGAAGCTCGAAACTTCAAAGTCATTCCCTGCTGTGGATTTCAATTACTTCTATGGAGCATTGATTCTTGGTGTTGTTCGGTGCTCCACCACTTCAGCGTTTGGGAGGAATGTTGTGTAGTATTTTTGAGACTCCCAAATCCTAGGAGCTCTAAAGTCCCGAATTCTTCGGAGACTTGATATTTAGCCCATGGTTTTGGTCCACGGTCCCTTGTAGGATTTTCGTTGGTGCTTAGGGACCCCCGAAATTTGGATTTTGCATTCAGGAAGAAAGGCACTTGACCTATGAAATTGATTTTGAGGGCTCATAAGGGGCCTACGAGTTAATCCAACTCTCTAATTTGATCGATCCTAGACCGGGAGGTCGCACGGACCCAAGGAGTGGGTGGGGGTGTGCATCCCTATGGAAATGGTATGGTATGGTATGATATGCATTGTCATTGCCAATTCCAATGCATATCATACCATACCATACCATACCATTGTCATTTCTATTTCCAATGGAAATGCATACCATACCATACCATACCATGTCCAATGCATACCATACAAGGAAATGGCAAGGTAATGCATATCATTGCCATTGCCATTGCCAATGCATACCATACCAAACCATTTCCAATGCATACAATGGTATGCATTTCCTTGCCATTGTATGGTATGCATTGGAACCGGTATGGTATGGTATGGTATGGTATGTTATGCATTGGCATTGGCAATGGCAATGGCAATGGTATGGTATGCATTGGAAATGGCAATGGTATTCATTGACAATGGAAATGGTATGTATTGGCAATGGAAATGTTATGGATTGGTATTGTATGCATTGGATCGGTATTGTATGCATTGCATTGGTATGGTATGTGTTGCATTGGTATGGTATGCATTGACATTGGAAATGAAAATGGAAATGGTATGGTATGCATTGGAAATAGAAATGGTATGATATGGTATTGTATGCTATGGTATTGGAAATGGTATGTTGTGGTATGCTATTGTTGCAAGAAATTGCAAGTAGTCAGCACTCCCCGGTGTATCGTGATAAGGGACTAATCGCCTCTCGTGGATCCTTGAAATATGGCGGTGGTGAGTTTACCAATCACCTGCGGGTTTGGTGTAACGACAATCGTACTTCCAACAATTGGTATAAAATATAGAGTTGACAAGTTCGATACAAACTCGACTCACATTGAGGGGGAGATTGTTTCATGAAATTGCAAGTAGTCAACACTCCCCAGTGTATCGTGACAAGGGACTAATCGCCTCTTGTGGATCCTTGAAATCTAGTGGTGGTGATTTTACCAATCACCTGTGGGTTTTGGTGTAACGATAGTTGTAGTTCCAACATCTATAGTATGTTATGATATTGGCAATGGTATGCTATAGTATGGTATGCATTGGAAATGGTAATGACAATGGTATGCATTACATTGGTATGGTATGCATTGCATGGCAATGGTATGAATTGTTATGGTATGCATTGGCATTGGCCATGGAAATGGAAATGGTGTAGTATGTATGGTAAGGTATGGTATGGTATGCATTGTCATTGCCAATGCCAATGCATACCATACCACAACATTGCCATTTCCATTTCCAATGTCAATGCATACCATACCATACCATTGCCAATGCATACCATACAAGGCAATGGCAAGGAAATGCATACCATATCCATTTCCATTGCCATCGCCATTGTCAATGCATACCATACCATTGCCAATGCATACCACACAATGAATACAATGGTATGCATTTCCTTTCCATTGTATGGTATGCATTGCCAATGGTATGGTATGGTATGCCTTTGCATTAGCAATGGAAATGAAAATGGTATGGTATGCATTGGCAATAGCAACGGTATGCATTGGTAATGGAAATGGTATGCATTGGAAATGGTATGTATTGGAAATGGAAATGGTATGCATTGCATTGGTATGGTATGCATTACATTGCAATGGTATGCATTGACATTGGAAATGGCAATGGAAATGGTATGGTATGCATTGGAAATAGCAATGGTATGCTATGGTGTGTTATTGTATGCTATGGTATTGGCATTGGTATTCTATGGTATGGTATTCATTGGCAATGGAAATGGAAATGTTATGCATCATCAATGGAAATGGAAATGACATGAATTGGTATGGTATGCATTGCCTTTCCTTCTATGGTATGCATTGACAATGGTATGGTATGTTATGCATTGGAAATGGAAATGGTATTCATTGGTAATGACAATGGTATGCATTGCCTTGCCATTGTATGGTACTCATTGGCAATAATATGGTATGGTATGGTATGCATTGGCATTGGCAATGGAAATGGTATGGTATGCTATGCTATGGTATGCATTGGCAATGGCAATGGAAATGGAAAAGGTATGCACTGGTATGGTATGCATTACCTTGCGATTGCCTTGTATGGTATGACTTGGAAATGGTATGGTATGGTATGGTATGGTATGTATTGGCAATAGAAATGATATGCATTGCCTTGACATTGTATGGTATGCACTTGAAATGGTATGGTATGGCACAACATGCATTGGAATTGACAATGGAAATGTCAATGGAAATGGTATCGTATGCATTGGCTATATTTTTCTATGCATTGGCAGTGGAAATGGAAATGGTATGCATTAGAAATGGAAATGGTATGCATTTCCTTGCTATTGCCTTGAATGGTATGCATTTCCAATGGTATGGTATGGTATAGTATGGTATGCATTGTCATGTGTAATGGTAATGGAAATGTTATGGTATGGTATGGATTTCCATAGCCAATGCCAATGCATACCATACCATACCATTTCCATTTCCTCCCATTGCCATTGTATTGGTATGCATTGGTATGGCATGAAATGGTATGGTATGGTATGGAAATGGTATGCATTTACTTGTCATTGCCTTGTATGGTATGGATTGTCAATGGTATGATATGGGATGGGATGGTATGGTATGGTACGCATTGGCAATGGTATGCATTGGAAATGGCAATGGTATACAATTGTAATGGAAATGGTATGAATTTACCTGCCATTGTATGGTATCCATTGACAATGGTATGGTATGGTATGGCTTTGTATGGTATGCATTGGCATTGGCATTGGAAATGGTATCTTATGCTATTGTATTGTATGCATTGGCAATGGTTACAATGGAAATGGTATTCATTGGTATGGTATACATTACCTTTCCATTGCCTTGTATTGTATGCATTGGCAATGGTATGGTATGGTATGGTATAGTATGCATTGCCAATGGTATGAATTGTCAATAGAAATGGTATACATTTCCTTGCCATTGTATGGTATGCATTGGAAATGGTATGGTATGGTAACACATGCATTGGCATTGGCAATGGAAATGGAAATGGTATGGTATGCATTAGCTATGGTATCCTATGGTATGGTATGCATTGGAAATGGAAATGGTATGAATTTCCTTGCCATTTCCTTGTATGGTATGCATTGGCAATGGTATGTTATGGTATGGTATTCTATGGTATGCATTGGCATGTGAAATGGAAATGACAATGTTATGGTATGGTATGAATTTCCATTGCCAATGCCAATGTATACCATACCATACCATACCATAGCATATCAATTCCATTGTCATTGTCATTCTAATGGTATTCAATGGTATGGTATGGTATGGAAATGGTATGCATTGATATGGTATGGTATGGTATGGTATGGCATGGTATGGTATGGTATGCCTTGTAAATGGTATGCATTGGTATGGTATGAATTTCCTTTCTATTGCCTTGTATGGTGTGCATTTGCAATGGTATGGTATGCATTGAAGATGGAAATGGTATGCATTTGTAATGGCAATGATATGCATTGGCATTGGCAACGACAATGGTATGGTGTGCATTGGAAATGGTATGGTATGCATTGACAATGGTATGCTATGGGATGGTATGCATTGGCAATGATATGCATTGGTATGGTATGCATTTCCTTGACATTGTGTTGTATGGTATGCATTGGCAATGGTAAGGTATGGTATGGTATGGTATGCATTGCTAATGGAAATTGTATGCATTGGTAATGGAAATGATATGAATTTGCAATGGTATGCATTGGCAATGGTGTGGTATGGTATGGTATGCAATAGAAAATTCAATGGCAATGGAAATGGTATGTTATGCATTGGAAATGGTATGGTATGCTATGATATGGTATGCATTGGCAACGGGAATGGAAATGGTATGCATTGTTATGGTATGCGGTGCCTTTCCATTTCTTTTTATGGTATTCTTTGGAAATGGTATGGTATGTTATGGTATGGTATGCACTACCAATGGTATGCACTGCCAATGGGTATGCATTTCCTTGCCATTGCATGGTATGCATTGCCTTGACATTGTATGGTATGCATTGGAAATTGTATGGTATAGTACAACATGCATTGGAATTTTCAATGGAAATGGAAATGGTATGGTATGCATTGGATATGGTATGATGATACAAACCCCCACCTTCACCTGGGGCTCACGTGACCTCTCATTCTAGGATCGTTCTTCTCAGGAGCTGAATTAGCTCTCGGATCCCTACTAGATACCCTTGAAATGTATATTGGCCCTTTAAATCCTCGTGCAAGTCCCACAAATACCCACATGCGCTTTTTATAAGACCCTTTTTCTTTAAGACCAACTTTCGGGTGCTATCTCCTCAACTTCAACCAAAATCTCATGTGACCAAGGACTATGACCAAGCGCCTAAAAAAACGTGCTCCTTCGGCACTTCGGAGCTTTGGGCTCTGGGAGTGTTGACAAAACAACACCCCAATTCCCCCAAACGCCGAATTGGCAAACACCTGGACAAGTATGGGAATCGATGGTCCACACTCCGTGCCGAGATATACGAATCACAAGAGCTTCAGGGCTCCGATATTTTAGGACTTCCTTATGCTCCAACACAAAATTCTCATGAATATGCGAATGTCGAACTGGTGGATTGAACGGTTGACTTTCATCATGGATCAATGGTCTGTGCTTACTCCTAACTTCAAACTTCAATAGATTTTTCACCTTAAACCATGCTTCCTCCCGAATCAACAAATGTTGAATTCACGGTCTATGACGATTTATGGCCCTTATCCCTCCAACAACCAATGACTGTGATTGACTTCAGAACTCCAAGCTTCAGGAGTTCTCACTGCTGATCACCACCAATCCTCCAGATTACTGAATTCCAAACTGTAGAAGGGTTGGGATCCTTGGTCCACATGTCCCTGTCAATAGACGTCCTAGAGCTACTTTAGGCTTTGGGCTTTCGAGGGTTCTCAATCCAAAATAATTTTCGCCCAAGATTTTCCAGAGTGTCAATCTCCAAACTCTTGTGATCTGTCGACATGTACACTTGACGCCAACGGTCAGGATCAGCTTTGGGATTCAAAGCTTCAAGAGTTTTTATCTCTCTTGAAGCTACACTTCAAATTATCCCAAACAACCAAACGTCTGGATACTCACTTTTCCATGGAAACGTGTCCCTATCTGCCAATGGTCCAGATTTTCTTCAGACTCAGGGACTTCGGGGAATTTTCCTCCTTTACAAAGAACACACGAAAATTGTCGAAGAAGTGAAGTCCAAAGGACTTAGAGGTTAATGGATGTTCTCCTTTCCTAGATCTTATAGTTGATATCTATTCTCCATACATGTGCGCTCCTCATTTTTGGGGTTGATCCAATGACCTAGATTGAATTTTGCATCCAATTCAGTTGTTTTTTTAGATCCTCCTCTGCAGCTCCTCTTTCTTTCATCAAAGGATTTCTTGAATTATCCAAGGCTTGGCCTATGAATCTCCTTATATAGGAATAATTTCTTGGTATCTTCCTGCACTTCCTCTCCTAAGATTTGTTCAACACTTCAAATGAAGTGTGAGTGCACAATTGCGCTTCACCTGCAATCTGAAACTTAGACTGTCTTTTGGCGCACACTTGCACGGTTTCTCTTGAGCTTGGAATTATTTAACTTCAAAGGGTCTCAACCCTTTGTTCCTTCATATTACTTCTTGTGCCCTCCTGGAACTTATGTGCGCATCCTCCTAAGCTTGTCCAACACTTAGACAAAATTTTGGTTTCGTGCACTAGTCTTGCACTTGCCTCCTCTCGAGTCTTGGGCTGTAAATACTCACCTGCTCACTCCCTGTGTTGGATCTCATGGTTTTCAGTAACTATAGTGTGCACTCCTTTCACCGCCTTCCCTTTTGAGCTTTATGATTTGTTCAGGTGTGCCCACCTAGCACTCTCTTTTTGAACTCCAGAATGAGTTCTTGCACACACCTTGCGTTGGCTTTTTAGATTTTTTCTTTTGAAGAGACTCAAACCTTTGTGCACACTTTACGCTTCGCTTATAGTCTAGCACTTAGATTGTTCTTTCCTTATGCACTCCTTACATAGGCTTTGTGCTCTCTTGTGATATCTCTCCTCTTCAGATTCATCAACACTTAACAAAGTCTTGACTCTATGCATGCTTTGCACTGACCTCCCCTCTAATATTTTATACTCCAATGAGTATAGGTGCACTCCTTGCGCTCACTCTATGTAAACTTACACAATCTTTCCTGAGCTTCCAAACCTGGAGATGGTTCATCCTCTGCACTCCTAGAACTGCATTATGCACTCCTTGCACTGGAACTATCTCTCATGAGATTCTGATTCTTTGAACTTCACATGGGCTCGGCCCTTTGTTCCTTCAAATAAGTCCTTGTTCCCTCTTGGCACTCATGCTCTTCCTCTTGAGATTTTGAATATTCCTGGTGTGCCCACCTAGCACACTCCTCACAGAACTCCTAAATGAGTTCTTGCGCTATATTTTTAGATTTTTCTAACAACTCAAATGTGCACTCCTTTCACAGCCATGAGAGCCCAGAACACTCATAATTTCACACACAGACAGGGAATTCAATTATTCCTGCAAATAAAACAATTATACATCCATGGCATTCATACATGAACAATAAACATTCAGAAAAAAAATAGTAAACACATGCTCATTCACAGAATACACACACAGAGAATCATATGCAGGGAAATATGCTTTTGTATTAAAATTGAATGCTCTTTACAGTGTGTACAAGACTGGACTGCAATAGAGTCTCAGTTATTTCTCTCCTCTCCTCTCTTCTCTTTATCTGTCTCATTCACATCCTCCCCTTATGAAATATTCATTCAATTGATATTTTTACATAAGAGTGGCTTCTCGAGACTTCCTCCACCTACTTACATTAAATTACAATTAAATTACATCTAGTCTGAATCGAATCCAGATCTATCTACCTATCAGACATTAAAGGTGACTTTACATGCAACTTGTACAAATACAGTGAATCAGCCTTCCTCGATCCTTACAATTTTAAATTTACATTAAATTTGATATTTAAACTAAAAAATGAGAAAGTTGGCGCTTCTCTCTCCTTGGGATCCACTCCCTCCTAGTGCGTTGTTGCGCTGGTTGTTGATGCACTGTTGAGTTGGAGTGATTATCCTACATCATATGCTATGGTATGGTATGCATTGGCAATGTCAATGGAAATGGTATGCATTTCCTTGTCATTGCCTTGTATGGTATGCATTAGAAATGGTATGGTATGGTATGGTATGCATTGGCATGTGAAATGGAGATGACAATGTTATGGTATGTTATGTTATGGTATGGTATGGTATGAATTTCCATTTCCAAAGCCAATCCATACCATACCATACCATACCATGCCATTGTCACTGTTGTTGTATTGGTATGCACTGGTATGCTATGAAATGGTATGGTATGGTATGGAAATGGTATGGTATGACATGGTATGGGATGGTATGCATTAGAAATGGAAATGGTATGCATTGGTATGGTATGAATTTCCTTGCCATTTCCTTGGATGGTATGCATTGGCAATGGTATGGTATGGTATGGTATGGTATGGGATTCATTGGCAATGGTATGGTATGGTATTCATTGGCAATGGTATGGTATGGTATGGTATGCATTGGCAATGGAAATTGTATGCATTGGTAATGGAAATGGTATGCATTTCCTTTCCATTGTATGGTATGCATTGGAAATGGTATGGTATGCATTGACATTGGCAATGGAAATCACAATTGTATGGTATGTATTGGCAGTGGTATGCTATGGTATGGTATACATTGGAAATGGTATGCATTGGCAATGGAAATATTATGCATTGGTGCAGTATGCATTGCCTTTCCATTGCCTTCTATGGTATGCATTGGAAATGGTATGGTATGGTATGCATTGGCAATGGCAATGACATGCATTGGAAATGGTATGCATTTCCTTGCCATTGTATGGTATGCATTGGCAATGGTATGGTATGGTACCACATGCATTGGCATTGGAAATGGAAATGACAATGGTATGTTATGCATTGGCTATGGTATGCTATGGTATGGTATGCATTTGCAATGGAAATGGAAATGGTATCCATTGGCAATGCCAATGGAAATGGTATGCATTGGTATGGTATGCATTTCCTTGTCGTTGCCTTGTATGGTATGCATTGCCTTGCCATTGCCTTGTATGGTGTGCATTGGCAATGGTATGGTATGGTATGGTATGCATTGGCATTGGCAATGGAAATGGAAATGTTATGGTAGGGTATGGTATGGTATGCATTTCCATTTCCAATACCAATGGATACCATACCATTTCCATTTCCATTTCCATTGTACTGTTTTGAAATAGTATGGTATGGTATGGAAATTGTATGCATTGGTATGGTATGGTATGGTATGGAAATGGTATGCATTGTTATGGTGTGAAATGGTATGGTATGGTATGGAAATTGTATGCATTGGCATGGTATGGTATGGTATGTGTTAGCACCCAAAGTCACCTATGGATTGCATCGAAGGTAATCCCAGTACCCATCAGGTTATATTTCACGGTTAATGGATTTAAAGAGATCAAATGGGGCAGACTCAGGAGAATATCGTTTTAACTCGAAAAACTGGGGCGGTATGTACAAGAAAATAAGGTCTTGATCAGCTTCAACCAATAAGTTGTAGTAAGGGTGAGTAGGAGGAAGAAATTGAGGAAAAGATGTAAAGGTCTGCTATGGACATCATGTTTTCCAGCATGCCTAAGGAGGAAAAACTCTGAAAACAATATCCTCTTGAATATGGGGTTTTAGGAAACTGAAAACGCTATAAATGCACTGTAATCAAATATCCATTACAACAAAGTCACCACAATACATGTGAATCTTTCGATCATGAACATTCAGTATTAGACGCAGATAAGATGGAAATAGAAGATGGCTTTCATTAAACAAGAAATCTCATATCAAGTTACATAACCAAAGAACCAGAGCTTCATTAAACCATTACAATATGAGAGCTTAGCTCAATCATCGACCTTAACAAAATATCAAAACTAATTATATATACTCAAAATTGTTGCAACTACCAGGAGCATGATCGGACCCCTACATTCAAAGCTTCCAGTCGACGCCTGCTCTGTTAGACTATGAGGGCATTATTCTGTCAGACGCAAGCTCAGATCAAGATGGGTTTTGCAGGAAAATCTTCTTGCAGGAGTACCATGGGTTGACTGTTCATTCCCCACGGTCGTACCTTCCATACCTTCCATTTATGGAGTGAGATGAGGTTTCAACCACCACTCCTTTTTTTTATTAACTTCCTTCATCATGATCAAGATGGGACTTAACACCCATGGATCTACCATGCGCTGCTAGCGGCCCTTCGAGTCAACCCGACACCTTGAAACCATGATGGTCTCATTATTTAACTCACATGGGCATCTTCAAATTTTGGTGCAGGTCTCATGAAATTCACACTCTTTCCTTCGCGCTCCCAAAGCTCCTGGTGCCAGCTTCTCTTTTACTGCATTTGTCCTGCATGTGACCTCGGGCCATGACCATGGGCCCAACTCCTGGGTGCATCGCGATTTCTCATTTCGGGGGCCTTCACATCACTTGAATACACTCTCTCGATACCCGATATTGCAAAATTTCCCTTATTCAGTTCGACGATCATATATGCTATGCATTTGACGGCCACAATTTCTCCCAAAAATCCCAAAATTCACTTTTGTGAACCATCGGATCAGCTGCCACCTGTCCCTATAAGATACACGGTCTAGATCTAATATTCATCATATTGGGATTTCGCATCTTGGGAATTTGAAAGGCTACTCACCTCCCTTCCCCCAATTCTCGAATCTCCGACTTCAACAAAGTCAGATCAACAGTCCACGACTTTCCTCAATCCAACGACTCAGACCAACTCTTGATTTCACATTTTGCAAGTCCTCACGACTCTTCCCTTAGACCTTTTTGACTCATGAAATCGTTGATATTGCGCCACGTGCCCTTCTGAATTGAACGGTCTAGATCATTTCGCAAATTTTCACTTCACGAGTCCTTACGAATTTGCCCTTGGACTTTTTCGACTTGTGAAACCGCAAAATCTCTAATCCTGTGCCACTTTCCCTTCTGAATTGAACGATCCAAATCATTTCGTGAGTTTTCACTTCAAGAGTCCTTACAACTTTGCCCTTGGACTTTTCCGACTCGCGAAACCGCGAAATCACTGATCCTGTGCCACGTGCCCCTCCCAGCACCAACAGCTAGGATTGACCTCGTGACTTCGGACCTCTGTTTGACGTTAAAATTCGAGCAACTTTATGATCTCAATCACCTGAGGACCTCAAATGGAATCTCATCCCTTGAGAACTGAACTTGCTCACTCACTTGATTTTGAGTCTATATTAGACCACTCTAAGTGTTTATTTGTGCTCATAGTTGCGACCGGCAACCCTTGACAACTTAATTTGATAGCATTTGGCTCCACAAGGGATGGCATGCTCCCTGTTGCTGGGTATGTGTTATATTCTTTGCATGTGTGTGTGTGGGTGCATCAAATATGACAACTGCATCTAATGATACCTCGTACTAGTGATTTGTATGTGTCGTGTGCACCGAGCGCTTTCCTAGGGGGGTCCCAGGGGGGGAAGGTATGCCTCCCCTTGGTTACGCACAACATTCAACAATGGGCAGTAGCCCAGGGCAGTGCCTCGAAATTTTTTTTTGGGCGGTTTTTGCTATTTTTAGCGGTTTTGTAAATTAATCCCAGATTAAGGGATTAGGGTTTTGGTATGTATGGAATACCTAAAAACATTGTATATATATTGTATAGTGAATGGTGAAATTCGATATAATGAATATAAGAAACGTTTTCCCGGTTGATGGTTTCCGGTATAAAATCTCTATGTACTCTGTGTATGAGCCATTGATTAAATTTTGTTTTTATTAAGAATATATATGCATTGCTTTACTTCACGGGTTTAAAAATTACACCTGTGAGCTACCAAGAATGCGAAGTTCCAGTGCCTTAGTTGTTGGGCTATGGAGTCATGCTAAAAAAACATCCTGCTAAGAAATAAAAGCCGACAAGAACATTATCTTAAAAATGAAAACAAAACACATGGGCTCCAGGAGGAGCTTATTTATGTACATTCCTAGACTAACCGAGTTTTTACACATTGCTAGGAAAAAGTTAATTTCCACCAGATCCATTCAAGTATTTTTCTAACTGGAAGACCATTTATTATGTCGGTGATCAATAGCAGATAATGCAACCATGACAACAGAACGGTTACATCCTTCAGCTTCTCTCCAAAGGATAAAGTTGAGATAAAGTTGGGCAGCTCCAAGATATGAAGGAAATGCCACTCCAAGTACTCACTGATAGGATCATAGAATGAGTGGCAAACTCCAGAAAGTTTGTAACAGATAGCCTATTCTGCTCCACAGTTGCTCACACAGGGTTGAATATCTCTGGTAAGCATAGGTGGGTGAAAAGTAAATGGAGGCTGACTGGCCCCGGGCGATGGTTTCTCGCTGAGAGGCTCGGGACAGGAGATAAATTGTTCCTCTATCTCTTCCTCTTCTTCATGGCTTTCCCAAGGATCAGATCCATAATCATCATAAACAAGGCCCATGGGAAAACTCTTTTCTTCAATCTGTTGCTCAGTGACTTCTACAAGACAAGGGCGGTTGATTTCCTCACAATATTTTTCTTTATTGAATAGAGGATAAGACTTTGTTGTATGTTCTTGTAAATCCTTCATATCTAGCTCAGAATCTGATTCATAACTGTCATACACACACTGGTTGGTGCTAGGTGAGATATTCTCGTTTACAATCTCTAAACATGAGATAAACTGTGCATTTAGCTTCTCCCGGGGGGTTGTAGCTGTAGGCAGCCACACTGCAATAGTGGATTTGAAACAATGGAGTCGCATCAGTGGAGTCTCCAGGTGCAAGCACAATCTGCAAAGGTTTTGATGTTTGATGCATCTTAAGAATCAGAAGTTTATTGTTGTTTTACCTAGGGAAAATCTTCAATTCGTCCCTCGCAACGATGCCAGAAATGTTAGAACCATAAGTCACCTCTAGATTGGATCGAAGGTAATCCCAGTAACCATCAGATTATATGTCACGGTTAATGGATTTAAAGAGGTCAAATGGGGCAGACTCGGGAGAATATCATTTTAACTCAGAAAACTGGGGCGGTATGGACAAGCAAATAAGGTCTTAATCAAATTCATCCAGTAAGTTGTATTAAGGGTGAGTAGGAGGAATAAATTGAGGAGAATGTGTAAAGTTTTGCTCTGGACATCAGGTCATCCATCATGCCTAAGGACCAAAAACATTGAAAACAATATCCTCTTGAATCTGGGGTCTCAGGAAACTAAAAACGCTATAACTGCACTGCAATAAAACATCCATTACAACACAGTCACCACAATCCATGTGAATCCTTCGAGCATGAACATTCAATATCAGATGCAGATAATATGGAAATAGAAGTTGGATTTCATTAAACAAGAAATCTCATATCAAGTTACATAACCAAAGAATTAGAGATTCATTAAAACATTACAATACAGGAGCTTAGCTCAACCATCGACCTTAACAAAATATTAAAACTGAGTGTATATACTCAAAAATGCTACAACTACTAGGAGTGTGATCATACCCTTTCATTCAAAGCTTCTAGTCAACGTCTATTCTGTCAGACTGTGTGGGCATTATTATGTTAGACGCGAGCTCAGAAGAAAGGCTACTCACCTCCCTTCCCCTGATTCCTAAATCTCCAACTTCACCAAAGTCAGATCAACGGTCCATGACTCTCCTCAATCCAATAGCTCAGATCAACTCGCAATTTCACATTTCATGAGTCCTCATGACTCTGCCCTTGGAATTTTTCGACTCACGAAACCACAAAATTGTTGATCCTGCGCCACATGCCCTTCTGAATTGAACGGTCCAGATCATTTCACAATTTTTTACTTCACAAGTCCTTACGAATATACCCTTGGACTGTTCTAACTCATGAAACTATGAAATCGTTGATCCTATGCCACATGCCCTTCTAAATTGAATAGTCCATATCATTTCACGAGTTTTCACTTCACGATTCCTTATGACTCTGCCCTTGGAATTTTTTGACTCGCCAAATTGTTGATCATGTTCCACGTGCCCTTCCTAGCACCAACGACTAGGATTGACCTCGCAACTTTAGACCTCTGTCCGATGTTAAACTTCATGCAATTTTATGATCTCGATCACCTGAGGACCACAAATCTGGACCTCGAATGGAATCTCCTCCGCTGAGAACTGAACTTGCTCGCTCGCTTGATTTTGAGTCTATATTAGACCGCTCTAAGTGTTTCTTTGTGCTCATGGTTGCGACCAGTGGCCCTTGACAACTTAATGTGATAATAGTATGGAAATGGTATGCATTGGTATGGTGTGAAATGGTATGGTATGGTATGGAAATGGTATGCATTGCATGCATTTCATTGGTATGGTATGGTATGGAATTGGTATGCATTGGTATGCATTGCATTGGTATGGTATGCATTGGAATTGGAAATGGCTATGGGAATGGTATGTTATGGTATGCATTTCCATTGCCATTACCAATGCTAATGCTTACCATACCATACCGTACCATTTCCATTATCATTTCCAATGCCAATGCATACCATACCATACAATACCATACCATTTCCATTGTCATTTCCAATGCCAATGCATACCATACCATACCATACCATACCATTGCCAATGCATACCATACAAGTAAATGGAAAGGCAATGCATACCATTTCCATTACCATTTCCATTTCCATTGCTAATGCATATCATACCATACCATACCATTGAAAATGTATACTATACCATACCATTGCCAATGCATACCATACAATGCATACAATGGTATGCATTTCCTTGCTATTGTATGGTATGCATTGGCAATGGTATTTTATGGTATGGTATGGCATGGTATGGTATTCATTGGCAATGGTAATGGTATGGTATGCATTGGAAATGGTAATGGTATGGTATGCATTGGAAATAGCAATGGTATGCATTGGTAATGGAAATGGTATGCATTAGAAATGGTATGTATTGGCAATGGCAATGGTATGCATTGCATTGGTATGTTATGCATTGATATTCTCAATGGAAATGGAAATGGTATGGTATGCATTGGAAATAGAAATGGTATGGTATGCTATGGTATTGGCAATGGTATGATGTGGTATACTATGGTATTGGCAATGGTATGTTATAGTATGGTATGCATTGGCAATGGAAATGGAAATTGTATGCATTGGTATGGTATGCATTGCCTTGCCATTGCCTTGTATGGTATGGTATGGTATGGTATGCATTGGAATTAGAAATGGAAATGGAAATGGTATGTTATGGAATGCATTAGCATTGGAAATGGAAATGCATACCATACCATACCAGTTCCAATGCATACCATACAAGGCAATGGAAAGGCAATGCATACCATACAAATTCATACCCTTTCCATTGTCATTTCCAATGCATACCATACCATATCATACCATTGCATACCATGATGAACATAATGTCATGTCTTTTCAAAAAATTCCTTCACGAAGTCACAAAATCGTACTTGGGAAGTAACCAATTGTATCTTTTTTCTTTCCTGTCCTCCATAAATATCATATGTCACATATTTAAATATTTGCAAGGAAACCTCCTTCCTCCCCAATACATACCCATCACTTACATGGATGAACTTTATTAGTAATTTCATTCCACCACACCTAGGGAATGTCCCATCTAAGAATGCATTTTGATCAAATGTAAAACCCTCTAGCCTTGTACACAAGATGTTGTGAATAAAGTCTCTAGATGACGACAATGACAATATAACTGGGAATTCCCGCAAAAGGGTGTTATGCAAAACATGATATATATATATATATATATATATGTATATGTATGTATGTGTCATAATAATAACCATACTCAATGTGATATCTACAACAACACGTGTTATTAATTGTGCTTATTAGAACACACCAAGGCTTGCATTTATGGAAAGATCTTTGGCCTAAGTTAAGTGCACTATGTATTGTTTTGAATCTCTCATACAATTATGTATGTATAATGTCAATAAAGTGTTTAACATGGGTTTCACGGTCCCTAGATCCCCTTCTCAATTTTAGTACATTTTTTTTATTGGAAGAGGGCCTTCTGTTCTCATGCCAAAAATCCTAAACTAGTCCCTTGATCGCTCCAATTAACTTAATGTCAGAACGAGGTAGCCTTCCAGTGAAGGCCCAAAAATTTGTTGGGGCCCCTGTGTCAAGGCTATATCATCTATGCGAATACTTTCTAAGGTTTTTGACATTACATTTTAAGAGGTGATAGGTTTTTTGTAGAAAATGATGTTTTCTTGTGATCTTGCTAACAATTGACTGGGACAAGACACGTCATGCTACATTGCGGTCTTTTGAATGAGACTTCTTACCAACTCTTTGAAAGGCATATACAAGGCTCTGTACTATATGATGACTTGTTTCTACACTTTTGACTATTTTAATGGCTAAAATTCTCCTAACAACAGTCAAACTTCTAGATTTTAACAAAGATAAAAATAATTGACATTTAGCACCATTGGATTTTGGTTCAAAATATTCTTGAATGATTTTATAAGAGTGATAATGAATAGTAAGGTTAGGTAACTTACCTTCAAGTGATTCTAGACCACTTTCATTGACCTAAATGTGTTTAGGATTTCTTCGTCGTGCAATGCTCAATCTAGGTAGGGACGATGAACCCCTATTCTAGGACTCTTTACCTCCATGTTGTGGAGTTAACAATGTTGCAATTATTTCCCCTTCAATCACTGACAGATCAACTGTGGGAGGAGAGTGGACATGGGATTGTCTATTTTCTGAAACATTTGACTTTCCAACAAGAGATTGCACCACAATACCTTCTTCACCACAAAGTTGTACACCAATTACTTCTCTAATCCCATCCATTGCATAATCAGCTCCAAGAAAATCCTCCATCAAATGGTCATCCAAAAAACATTGTCTTGATGAGATATTGTTTGGATTTCTCTCTAATGAACTCTTGCGCTTTGCTTCTAGTGATGGAGGAGAAACAATAGCGACATCTATTCTGCTAGAAATTGGATTTCCCTCTTCTGAAAGCCTATGCTTTGACATACATAACTTTGATTTTTCTCTTTCTTCTTCTACCTTTTCGATCAATTTATCTTTTCTCGAGGACTTTCTTTCTCAAATCCAGTTGTTCCCCATGTTTAAATATAAGAATTATCTTCCAAACACCCACCACAAATTTGTCTTTGTATTATGTAATAAGGCACAACCAAGTGGAGAATTTTTTTTTTTTATTACAAAAGAAGACACATCTAATAATTCCAATTCCAATTGCACTTAGACAAATTTGTATTTCAATTCCAAGAAGACACAAGAAGATACAAACAATAATTCCAATTTCACTTGGACAAGTTTGTTTTCCAAGTCCAAGAAGAAACAAGAAGATACAAACAAAAATTCCAATCACACTTGGAAAAATTTGTCTTCCAATTCCAAGAAGACACAAGAAGATACAAACAACAATTCCAATTGCACTTGGACAAATTTGTCTTCCAATTCCAAGAAGACATAATTAGATACAAACAACAATTCAAATTGCACTTGACAAAGTTGTCCTCCAAATTTTCCTGCAATGGTATGGAAATAGCACAAAAGTCTCTATGAATATAAAAAGAACACTAAAATAAGTAAAATCTGTCTGTGCAGGCTATTTTTGTCTAAAGCTATCGTGTTTTTCTGTTGGCCATGATATAGATGAGGTGCGGTGTGTTGGGCACTCAAATATGACCAGCAGGAATGCATGTGCATTTCTGCTGATCATAAACGACCAACTCAATCAAGTCATAGGAGCACGTGCGTGCTCTTAATGAAATGGATATAGCATTTAATATACACCAAACCCCTTTATGAATAAATATGTATAGGGGTATGGGGACAAATAAGGACTAAGGGGTTAGGATTAAAAAAAAAATCAAGGATAGAGAAATGGTTAAAGCACCAAGATGTGGGTGATGTGGGTGCAAGGGTTGTACACAAGGTATATGCATAGTACACTCAGGGCTCGAGTGAAGATAGGGTTAAGGATTTAGTATAAGTTATTCCTAGGATTAGATGGAGCTAGGGGGGTCTATGTCATGGTCTAGTTCAAGCTCTAGGTCAACGTCTAAATCTATATCTATCTCTATGTGGTGGTATAGGTCTTGGTCTACATCAAGCTATGGGTCCGGTGGAAAGATATTTGGAGGAATGGGACCTACTAAAATCGACATTATGACCATTTGGAATCTTAGAGATTATGAGATTTTAGTGCATCCAAATTTAAAGGACCTGTTGGCATAGGGGCAGACCCAGGGTTCAACGCTACAACAACACACCAACAAAACCCTAACTATCGTCCCTTTCGGCAACACCTGCGAAGCAGATGAAGTCTCACCCGAGGTAGAGGCAGCGGGGGTTGCAGGACTCAAGTGTCTACAACCTAGATGGGACACAGATCTGTGATTACAATACTTAACATAGAACTTATCAGTTAACATTCATTAGCATTTAACCCTTATTCACATCGCAGGTAAAACCCTAATTACATAACAACACAGTGTTCAACAAGATCTAACACACCCAAACACTTAGCACATAGAAATAGAGCATATCTAGCATTCATTCACATTAATAAACACTAAGATACTATAACAGATGCATCTAACATACATAAATATGACAACACTAAGAATAAATCACATCAATCACACAAAGCAACCATAACACAGGATATATGTGGTTCACCCCCAACGTGGGGCTACGTCCACCAACTCTTAGTCTTGTTTATTATCTTCTGTCAATCTCCTTACATGCACAAAGCCTCAAAACAAACTATGCATAGGACAGGAGATCTGTGTGCACCTCGCCAGATCCTTCTTCCCCAAGCTTGGCACAACACAGAGCCTTTCTTGCAATCACTTGCACTTAGCCCTGCAAGTTCTCAATACACAATATGCATAGAGCTAACTCAATCACATAAATCCAACTGCTTACATCACTTGCACTTAGCCCTTCAAGTTCCCAATACACAATATGCATAGACCTAACTCAATCACATAGATCCAACCGCTTACATCACTTGCACTTAGCACAATACAACACTTAGCACCTCATACCTCTTAGATCTAGTTTGTTTCTTACATTGCCTAGATATATATTTATACATTACAAAAGGGGCCTAAGCATGGGTAAGACCCATGGGCCGACATCCCATACCCATTACATAAACCATAAACCCAAAAATCCCACAAAAGGGGGAGAGATCCCACGATATCCGCTTCGCCTGGCACTCTGTCTTCAACCAGCCTATCGAAGTCCCGAAAATTGGTCAAACATGACCAACATTTCCACAAAAACTGGTCAAGGTCCAAAGGCTCCCAACACTCACCTGTGACTCATCTTGAGTCACTCTGATCTGGGTAACTCTGCCTCGAAGGCCTCGATATTAGCTCGAGATGCCTCGACCTGCTGCTTCACTAGAGCCTCCTACTCGGTGAACTCTTGAACAACTTTCTCAGTCACTGGTCCTTCCAAGAGTTGTTCTACCATGGTGAATACTTGTTCTAGTTGTGCACCTTGTCCTTCAATATCCTCAAAAAGTGTACAAGCTTCATCCTATACTAGATGGAGCCTCTGGGTCACTGCCATGACTTTACTCTGGATGGCATGGACCTATTGTTGAACCGTGCATTGTTCCTGTGGGCTCGAATAATCACAACTAGAAAAAGTGTCCACGGTAATACATTCGACAGGTTAAATAGATAACATCATAACAGATTCTTCCAATGGGTATGAACGCCTCAATCAATGCAATTCCATCCGTTATGGCGTGGTCCCAATTGTCCAATGGTGAACGTTCTGGCAATAACTGTGTTTCTAGCCATTTTGGAGTGTCGATCTAATGGTCGGGATGCCTCCAATGGTCATATCACTCCGCCGTGGAAAAGTGTCAATCTACGTTGCTATGCTATTCTGGCGAGGTTCAAGTTTTGAAAGCGCTTCTTCTGCGAAGTCCTCTCTGGAACCTCTTGCAATTTTTATAGCTTTTCTTTCTTCTTACTGAGTTTTCTATCTTTCTTTCCTGTGATTTGCATCTCTGGATTCCTCTTTCCATTCTCGTTCTTATCTCCTCTTGGCATAGTAACTTCGCACTGTTGAGGGTCTTTCATAGGGTTTGAGGATAATACTTCTTCTCTTATTGTTTCTAGAGTAGATTCTCTACTTTCATGTATGGATAAGTTCTCTAAGTCTTCTTGCGTTCTTTCAACTTCGATAGCTAAGTCTCTAGCCCTCATTTGCTTTGACTTGTCCTCCTGTTCTTCTAGTAAGTGCACTATTCTCCTAGCCATGAAATCTCTTAATTATTTCTTTTTTGTTCTAGAGCTTCCTCTTCTTCTTTCCTTCGGATCTGATCTTTCTCAATCCAAGTAATTCCTAACAAAATTGCAAAAGGAGTGTTGTTCTTAGCAAACTTAATGACCTTGAATTATTCTTCTGTCAATGTTCCATGAGCACTCATAGGTACATGGGTAAGTCTTCCACATAGAGTTTTCAACTTTCCTTTAAACAATCCTATTCCTCCCAGTGAAGGAATCATAGCAGGATTTCCTAATATTTCCCAAGTACTTTCTAACATAATGTTCACCTGTGTTTCTCCATCCAATACATAGTCTATGTCAAAGTCTCCTATTCTTTCTTCTATGCACACTTTCTCTTTTAAGATCTCTAATAAATAGGTATCTCTTTGATCATTCATTGTTTCTTTCATCTGCAATAATATAGCCTCTGATTCTTTCTGGTTTTTTATCATATTCTTAGGTTCTTGTCCTTCCTCAGGGTTTTCTTGTCTCATATTCATCTTTTCAACTTTAGCAATCATTCTAGGGAAATCCAAAACTTCATGTTTAGTAGCTTTACAACAAAGGAAAATAGGACTTCTACCAGGGAATTCCTTAGCAATATGTCCTAGTCTTCTACAACCATAACAAAGATTCAATCCTCTCTTTCTCTTAAACGATCCCCAACCTTTCTTGTATTGCACACTGGGATCACAGTGATGCACCTGCAAAAAATTCTTTCTAGGATCCTGCAACACTTGTTAGTCCAAAAATTCTTTCTATGCATAGGAATAACATATCTTTCACTATTTCTATCAGATATATTCATATCATATCTTCTTTCTTTGAGTTGTGCCCTAGTTTCTAGACTAGTACCAAATCTATCAAACATACCTAGATCCATTATTTTGAAGAAAAAAATTCCACTTATTTTACCTTTATCAGAGCACAAAGATTTATGATCTTACCTCTTTTCTTTAGATCAAACTTCTTTTCTTAGCACAGAGCTTCACAAGTCAAGTAGAGTATTGCGTACTACAACAAAAGATCTACGCACATAGCTTTCTCTTTTCTTCAGTTCCCAACAATCACAGTTTCAGGTCCCGACAATGGAACCATTTGTTGGCACAGGGGAAGACCGAGGGTTCAATGCTACAACAGCGCACCAACAAAACCCTAACTATCGAACCTTTCGGCAACACCTGCGAAGCAGATGAAGTCTCACCCGAGGTAGAGGCAGGGGGGGTTTCAGGACTCAAGTGTCTGCAACCTAGCTGGGACACAAATCTGTGATTACAATACTTAACAGAGCACTTAACAGTTAACATTCATTAGAATTTAACCCTTATTCACATCACAGGTAAAACCCTAATTACATAATAGTGTAGTATTCAACAAGATCTAACACACCCAAGCACTTAGCACATAGAAATAGAGAATATCTAGCATTCATTCACATTACTAAACATTAAGATACTATAATAGATGCATCTAACATACATAAATATGACAGCACTAAGCATAAATCACATCAATCACACAATGAAACCATAACACAGGATATATGTGGTTCACCCCCAGTGTGGGGCTACATCCACCAACTCTTTGTCTTCTTTATTATCTTTTGTCAATATCCTTACATGCACAGAGCCTCAAAACCAACTCCGCATAGGACAGGAGATCTATGTGCACCTCGCCAGATCCTTCTTCCATGAGGTTGGCACAGCAAAGAGCCTTTCTTACAACACTTGAACTTAGCCCTGCAAATTCCCAATACACAATATGCATAGAGCTAACTCAATCACATAGATCCAACCGCTTACATCACTTTCACTTAGCACAATACAACACTTAGCACCACATACCTCCTAGATCTAGTGTTTTTTTTTACATCTCCTAGATATCTATTTATACATTACAAAAGGGGCCTAAGCATGGGTAATACCCATGGGCCAACATTCCATACCTATTACATAAACCCTAATCCCAAAAACCCCACAAAAGGGGGCAAGATCCTGCGATCTTCACTTCGCCTGGTGCTCCATATTTGACCATCCTATCGAAGTCCCCAAAATTGGTCAAACATGACCAGCATTTCCACAAAACCTGGTAAAGGGCCAACATGACCATTTGGAGGTGAAGAGATAGTGATATTGCAATGAACCATTTGGAGGCCAAGATATCATGAGATTGCAGTACACCCGAGTTGAAATGACCATTTGAGGCAGAAAGACTTGAAGTTGAAGTGCACCCTTTGGAGTGTCAGATCGGATCAGATTATGATTAGGGTTATATTATATATTTTCTAGGAAGGGGTGGATATCATAGAATGCATTGCAAAGAGAACATCATTTTCATTCATTTCATTTACATTTTTTCTTTTGCAGTTTGTTTTCTTTGCTAATATGAATTCCTTGAGGTTGGCAAAGCATAGTATAGTAGGTATGAACTTTGATTTCACGAATCTACAAAGTAATATTCTTTATGTGAGTGAATTAATATATATCTACGTGTAGGTTAAATATAATGAGTAATAGAGAAAAAACAAGAAGTCATGATAGAATCAATTATTTTGGGCATTGTCAAGCTCTAGGTCAACTTCTAAATCTATATCTAGCTCTATGTCATGGTCTGGGTCATGGTCTACGTCAAACTCTAGGCCATTGTCTAAATATAGCTCTATCTCAATGTCATGGTGATGATTATGGTATAGGTCGTGGTTGTGATCTAGGTCATGATCTAGGTCTATGTCTATGGGGGGGTAGATATTGAGAGAGTGAGAGTATGGGGGGTATATTTCATGGTCTATATCAATCTCTAGGTCAATGTACAACTCTATGTATAGCTCTATGTCGTGGTATAGGTCATGGGGGGAGATAGTGAGAGTGAGAGAGTGAGAGGAAGAGGGGAAAATAGGGGGCATAGAGAGTGAGAGAGTGAGATGAAGGGGGGGGGGAATAGGGAAGGGGGGTTAGATAGTTGAAAAGAGATAAAGGTGGGGAGAGTGGGGGATACAGAGGGATACATGGAGAGAGAGAGAGAGGTTTATATGCAATAGGTAATGATAGAATGGGATAGAGATTAATTGTTTGAGAGTGTGATAGGGTGGAAGAGGAAGACAAAGAGGGGTGGTTAGAGAGAGAGAGAGTTGGGAGAGAGAGTGGGAATGAGACTAACAACAAGGAGAGAGATAAAGAGGTGGAAGATGTAGGATAAAAAGAGGGTAGATATAGTGGGAGGGAGGGAGAAAGGGGAAGATAAAGGAGGAGATGGACAGAGAGAGAGAGGAGGAGACTTGGAGGGGAGGAGAGAGAGAAAGAGAAGGTGGGAGGAGGGAGGAGGGAGAGAAATAGATGGATGGAGAGAGAGAAAGAGGGAGAGAGTTGAAGAGGTGGGATATAGAGAGGGATTCAAACATTGATTGTGAATAAAGAATATCAAATCAACTATAATATTATTATTATATTAAAATAAAAAAGACGAATCAATGTACCATAATCATCATTAAATCATGTGAAACCATTATTAAACCTTAGGTGAGCAGTCATATCCATAAAATATCCTTATAAAACAAGATTCATAGGCATACCACAGTTAGGGATTCAGTGTGCATGGCGTTAAGGGTAGAGTATAGGTTATGTGTAGGCTTAGATGGAGCTAGGGGGGTCTAGGTGATGATCTAGGTTTAGTTCATGGTCTAGTTCATGGTCATGTTCATATAAGTAGTCATATAAGTAATCCATTGGAATAAGAACAAAAACTTAACACTCGCCTTACATGAGAGGCTACATCTCTATGTTTCACATATCCTTTATTCATTGTGATACATGCCTTGCCTTTAAATGGATAGAGAGAGAGGGAGCTAGAACTAGGGGAAAAGAGGAGGAGGCAAGGAGGGAGAGAGAGAGAGAGGCAAAGAGAGAGTGAGAGTGA
>ML783593.1:379132-389673 GCA_009831015.1 Picea engelmannii
TGAGTGGAGAGATAGTGAGAGGGAGGGGGAGAGAGAGAGGGGGGGAGGAGGGGTGAAGAGAGAGTGAGATGATTGTGAGAGGAAGGGGGGTGATAGAGGCAAGGGGGGGTAGAGAGATATAAATAGATTAATAGGATATATAAAGTTTGTGTGCAAAAATGTGGGAGGAAGAGAGAGGTAGACAAAGAGGGGAGGTAGAGAGAGGTAGACAAAGGATGGACGTAGAGAGTGAGTGTGATAAAGTGTGGGAGGGAGAGAGAGGAATACATAGAGGGGGGATACAAAATGTGTGTGTGTGAGTGTGGGAGGGAGAAACAGAAAGAAATAGAGGGGGGATAGAAAGTGTGTGTGCGAGAGTGTGGGAGGGAGAGAGAGAAAGACAAAGAAGGGAGGTAGAGAGTGAGTGTGTTAGAGTGTGGGAGGGAGAGATAGGAAGACATATAGGGGTTATAAAGTGTGTATTGGAGGGAGAGAGAGCAAGGAATAGTAAGGCAATAGAGAGAGTGTGAGAGGGAGAGAGAGGAAAATAGAGAGTGTGTGAGAGTGTGAGAGGGAGAGAGAGGAAAATAGAGATGGGGGTAGAGAGAGAGGTAAATGTAGGAGAGAGGGGTAGATATAGGAGAGATAGAGGAAGGATAGTGACACAAGGAGGGATAGGGAGAGAGAGGGATGAGGGGGGAGAGAGAGATATCATGAGAGTGTAAGAGGGGGAGAGAGAAATACATAGAGGAGGGATAGGGACAAAGTGTGAGAGGGACAAGAGGGAGAAAGAGAGGGGGGGTAGAGAGAAGGATAATGAGAGGAAGGTAAGCAAAGAGGGAGACATAGAAGGGGGGTAGTGAGAGAATGAAATTAAGTGGGGTATATAGAGGGAGACATAGAGGGGGAATAGAGAGAGAAAGAGGGGTAGAGAGAGTGAGACTGAGACTAACAATGACGAGAGAGAGAAAGGGTGGAATAGAGGTGGAAGAGAGAGGGGAGTGAAGGACAAAGGGGTAGAGAGAGAGAGAGAGTGGAAGAGGGGGGGGATAGAGAGGGAGTGGGTTTGAGAGTCTGAGGTATGTCAAGGTAAGGTATAGCTCTAGGTATTTCCATTCCTTGTGATGTCTAAATCTTTACATGTCTAGTTCTTACCATGTATACCAGTGTGAGGGAGAGAGAGGGAGGCAGACATGGGGGTAAGAGAGGGAGAGTGAGAGTGAGATAGAGAGGGGGGTAGATGTAGGAGAGGGAGGAAAATGATAAATAATGAAGGAAATGATTTTTAGGAGCGCGCACACATTCTTGCACACACTCCTAGAGCACGTGCATGCTTGTTTGAATTCATTTTTTGGGGGTGGGATTGACAAGGTGTACGTTGAATTGGTTGGCTTAGATTTAGATTCAGGATGACTAACCTAATGTTTCAGCCTGCAAATTCATAAAAACCTCCATTTTTTTGAATACCCCTCTATATCTATGTCTTTGACATTATTTTTCTATAGCCTAAACAATTCAATTGTTGACAAAATTATAGACATAGATTGAGTCAGCTATGCAGATTTCAAATATATATATATATATATATATATATATATATATATATATATATATATTAAATTATTATGTTTTACTATTTTTAATATATTTTTCTAATGCAGGAGCATCACTCCAACTCAACAGTGCGTGAGAAGCCAGCACATCAATGCATTCAAGGAGGGAAGAGAGGCGCCATCCCTCTCATTTTGAACCTAAATTTAAAAATTTTAATGCAATTAAATGTGAATTGATGTTTGATGGTTCAGGAAAAATCGATCCTCTTCTTTATACAGGCCAAGTTATTGTAATGGAAAGAATCGCCTTTAATGGATGACAATAGGTAGATCTAGATTCGATTCGGACTAGATGTTCATTGAATGAAAATTACTGAGAGTAGGTAGTCAAAGGGAAGGCTCGAGGAGCCCCTCTTTTGTAAAATGATCTTTGTATCAAAATTTATTAGTTCGAAAAAAAGAGGAATTAGGAGTTGTTGGAATTTAGGAGAAGAGAAGCGTTGAAGACTCTGTAGCAGTCCATCTTTGTAAACCTCTGTATAGACATCAAAAGATAATACAAAAGTAGTGTGTTCTGTCTATGAGGTTCCTATCTATACTTATCTATTTTTGTATGGTGTTTTCATTTTCTGAGTTCATTTGAGTACCTATGATGTTTTCTTTCTGTTTTCTCCATTTTATGTGTTTATATGCATTGGTGTGTTTTCATGGCCATGAGTGTAAACCTGTAAGTTTTCTATAAGTTTCAATTTTTTCTCTTCTTGAAAGATTCAGTGCAAAGAGTGCATAGTTCCCACAAGGAGTGCGAAGGCCGAGTCAAGTTCGACTCTGAATTTGAGGGGAAATAACTTGAAAGTTTGCATAGTTTTGGTGCAAAGACTGCATAGTTCCCACAAGGAGTGCGCAAGCCGAGAGTCACTAATAGGACTCTAAATATTAGGAGAGATAGAGGGGAGTTTTGGAAGGAAGCGTGCAAGGATTGCATACTTGCTCGGAGGAGAGTGAAAGTTGAATAAGTCATGTGCAAGGTGTGCATAGGGTCAACATTGAGCCAAGTGTTGAGGAGTGAACCTGTGAAGCACAAGAAGTGTGTGAAAGGTTCTCAGAGACCTTCGAATTCTTGAGGTGAACAAGTGCAAGGAGTGCATAAGAGAAACTTAGGAAGATTTTTCTAAGTTTCAAGTTTCCGAGTGTTCGGGGGAACCGCAGAGGAAGTGCGCCCAAGGTTTATAAAACATTAGAGGAACAAAACTCAGCAGAGAAAAAATTTCTAAGAACTCCAACATAGTGACCGAGTGGTCAGGCTTGCAGAGGGAGGTTCAAAGTTTCGTAGCCTTTGAGTATTTTGAAATATACCAAGTTAGGGAGGAGAGCGCAGTAGTGTGTAGGAGGAGCTATAGACACCACTGGATCTGGGTGTAGGCTACAACAACCATTAGATCGAGAGAAATTGCACAAGGGATAACCCTAGAAGTCTTTGGACTTCGTGCATCTAGCATTTTTGAAGCACAAAGGAGAAATATTTTCCGAAGTCTCGGGGATCAAATTTGAATCAAGGGTTGTTCATTGACGAAACAACATGTCAGTGGATTAAGGTGGTTTGGAGAACTGACCATTCGGGAAGAAGCAGGTGCTAAGGGTTGCAAGTTCCCGAAGCTCTAAACAAATCCCTGTAATAGTGCGCTTTGACAGGCACCTGATCCCAGCCGACGTCATATGGAGTTTCTTCCCGAGACAGAGGGCTAGGGCCCGAATTCAATTTTAAGGGTGAAGGGGGTTTAGGGGAAAACGCCCGCGAGACTTTTTTCGGACCTATTCAAAGTAAAAGGACCTGTGTATGGGATTTTGAGGGCTCAGCAGGGGCTCGAAGAGTCAATCTGACTCAAGTGATTTAATGATCCTAGACTGGGAGGTCGAGCAACCCCAAGGAGAGAATGGGGGGGGGGACTATACTATTTTGTCTTCACATGTATCAAGATACCGGAATACATACCTCTCTTATTTCTTCTTTAACATTTCCTCATCTTAACCATTTATCAAATGAGTTATATGCGGCACAAGAGGAGACTGATACCTACGATCTAAAAACAAAACAAAAAATGATCATTTTAAGACTCTTTTAGCCTGCACGAACAAAAGTCATTGTAATTTCAGGCATATGTTGACTTTGATAATTTTTAAAAAATATTAAAAATTTTCCAAAAAATACACGGCACAAGAAAAACGGTTTCTTTACAAGTATACAAGTTTTTGGAATGAAATTCCATCATTAAGACACTCAAGACCTGCATGAACGAAAACATATACCTTATATTTTGTTGGAAAAATAAGATAACACTATTAGAAGAAATCAAATTTGACCTAGTTATTCACAATGTATATAAATAAAAGATGTATATTCGGAAATCTAATTCAATTTCATACGTTTCATCTTCTTACACCATATTCAAATTCATTGTAAAAGTACCTTGAATAATCCCTCCAAGTTAACATATTGCTATTTTTGCAAGTTTACATTGCCACTAACGCGTCATGAGAGACCATTATTAGATTGCACTCACCCACGAGATAATTGGTTTGACCAAATTGAAAAAATTAAAAAGAATGGGGGTAAATTATAACTAAAAACCCTAAACTCATTTCCTTGTTTCATTCTTTTGAGTGATCGCAGTTACAGAGAACCACGACCAAGAGTACTAAGCAATGGAGCATAGCAGTTATAGAGGTTCACATGGTGAGCACTGGTGCGAGCAATTTCTAATGTCCAATGGCCCACCAAAAAAGGTTAGTTTGCTTTATTGACTCTGCTCTCTCTTTTTAGCTGAATAAATTTGAAATTCAAGGTTGCAAAAATCGTTGAGAAATTGGATAAAGTTTTTGTGATATGGGAATATGCAGTGAAGATAATCCATTGATAAATTTCCTTGTTCCATAGATTGATATGGATAATATTTTGTGTTGTGGAATTCCATTTAGTGAACAAAGATTCCAATAAAAAATAAAAAATAAATCCAGTTACATGAGTTTAAAAACCCTCTTCTGGAAGCCATGGGAGGCAGAGGCAAGGCCTAAAAGAAGGAGCCACCAAGAGGGTCTCCCACTAACAATCCCACCTTCTTTCACTCCCATCCCGTGAAACCTAGTAAACCATTGGCTACGGATTAGGTGGTGCACTCGATGAAAACAGGGTATAGTAACACAGATATCCTTCTTGTGCCTATAGTAGCTTGTTTCATTTGTTTCTGTAGTAAATTCCATGGGAGTTTTAGACATGGCTATATAAGCATTGTTGGGTTGTTATTTTTTTATTTTTTCAAAATATTATATTAATCAACTTATACCATTGTCAAGTTATACATCTCTCATATTGGGCTATATAAATCTCCCTCCCTTCTAACCTTGCAATAATTAAATAAAATTTCAGCATGGAGAATATTTGGGATAATTTATTGCAACTCATCTTCATCATTTTGGAATTTATTACTTAAGATCTCATATCAAAAAAATCCATGGACGAAGAACAAGGCGATATCCATTTACTAAATATTATTGTAGATATACTTGAACCCTAAAACAATTAATTACAAATTTTAGATGTTGCTCCAACCCTACTCGCCATCAAACCAAATTTCCATAGAATCCAAAGGTGGAAGAATTCAGTAGCGAAATTGTGAAAATATTAAGCAAGCACCTAGAATCATACCCTGACTCATAGTTAGAATATTGAATTTTCTTAGTCTAATAAATATGGTTTTGACATTGTCATTTGTTGTACGAGTTCAAGCCTTATAACCTTTATTTATAACATTAATGAAATCTTAATCTTACAAAACTCATTCTATCTACTATCAATCGTCCCTCTATCCCCACCACTGCTCAGAAACTCTGTAGATCTTTTACAACTCTTCCTATTGACAAAGCCATCGTCTGGTTCGATGGAGCAGCACAATTAGATGGATCTCTTTGCGGGGCGGGTGGACATATCTTCATCAACTCTCACACTTCCTACAGATGGACTCTCAATGGAGGACAAGGCACCAACACCAAAGCCGAACTATTGGGGGCATGGGCTTCCCTTATCCTAGCTCAAAGGATGAACATAGATGTCTTGCTACTTCTTGAAGACTCTAAATTCATTATCGACTGGATAAATGACAAGGCTAACCTCTGATCAGCAGATTTGGAATGCTGGAAAGAGAGAACCATCGAAGCCAAAAGACTCATCAAGAACCTCTTTGCCTCTCACATCTACAGAGAAGAAAATGCCATTGCGGACCAACTTTCAAAATTGGCTTTATCCCGACCTCTCGGTCTCATAACTTTCCCCCGATGGGAGGATGGCAACAAGGGCCCCCCAACTCTTCTCAAAATCTGATGTAGAAGACACAGGTCATTGAATCTCAACTCTAGCAACAACATCATTGTTTTGCATCAGAATTTTGGGCTATTTCGGCGATATCTTGGAACAGATATCAAAAAGGCAGATTTATATGGATTATATAACAGGCTGCGAGCTGCATACAACTCCTACCAGTGATATCTTCTATCAGATCTCATTATGGCTGCTTTATTATGGTATTCTATGACAGCTGTCACATACCCACTACCTAAATCGGATTTTTCTGGTCTTCTGCCGAATCAGAAGCCCTAAAACATCCATGGAGGACTAGCGTAAGCTGGATATTTCTCTCTCCCCGCTCCCATGTGGTCGTGGGTCATGATCACAGTTTGAATAAATGAAATACCTATTTCATGTTTCACGCCTCAGCGCTACAGTGATGTCAAGTCGTTTGACTTAGCAACTGTCGAACCCCGACAGGGCTAGCGATCGACCAATGGGAGTGAATCCCCACAGGGTTAGCAAATGGATAATAGGAAGAAATTCCAACAGGGCCAAAGAACAACCAATGAGAAATGGCCTCTTTGCATGGTTAAGTGGAATACAGGTGGCAAAGAGGGAAATGCGACACGATGGTTGACATGACAGGAGGGGCCCCACTTCACACGCCACACTATTCCGGACCCCCCCCCCCATTAAAGGCAGAATGGCAAGGGGGTTCTAGAATCCTCTTGAGCGCCATTGATCATGATGAATTAATCTCGACCGTTTGAGAGTTGTGTGTCAAATTCTGGACCCCCCCCCATTAAAAGAAGAATGGAAAGGGGGCTCCAGAATGCATCCTCAGTCGTAGATCTAGGCGGGTGGACTCTGGCCATCCAGATATTTTCGCTACTTACCCTAATGCGCGCTCGTGCCCCAGCATAAAACTAGCATCTCTTCCTCACATCAAACGGTCGTTACGGACCCTGATATTTCCTGAAGAAATCTTGTCTGTCCATCGGGACTTAGCCACATGCTATTATCTCGACCTTATGGATCGAGATTTGTCAAGGCAAGAGCCTGAGTTTTTGTCAGCGGAACTCCCGAATCCCTAATCCCCGAAATGGGTAATCTCTCAACACGTCACCTCCTTAAAACGAACGGTCCACAACTGCTCCGGGGTTTCCACCCAGAAAAATATCAATCCCTTGTCGCCAGGACTCCCAATCTTGTGATTTCTAATTCCCCGGAATGGGATATCTCATGACGTGTGGCCTCCGTCAATTGGATGGCTCAGATCCGTCCTGTGGTTTTCACCATGTAAAATCCCGAACTCTTGTCAACAGAAATCTCGATTCCGCGATTCCTGATTTCCCAAAATGGGAGATCTCACGACACGTGGCCTCCGTTAATCGGACGACTCAGATCCATCCTGAGGTTTTCACCATGGAAAATCCTGAACTCTTGTCAACAGAAATCCCGATTCCACGATTCCCGATTTCCCGAAATGGGAGATCTCACGACACATGGCCTCCGTTAATCGGACGGCTCATATCCGTCCCGGGGTTTTTCGCCTCTAATACACTGGAGTCTTAACCCTCGGGTAACTCCTGACAGATCCAACGGCTTTCAGGTTTTTCAGCCGAGATCTGACGACTCATAATGGTTCCTACCCATGCATTCTTCTACGACTCCCTGGGCATGGAAAAGATCCACGGTCCAGATACTCTCATGAACCTTAGGGATCTACGAACCTAAACTCTTTGCTACCCATGAAGACACAGGAAAACCAAGGGGTAAGGAATTTAACACCCTACTTTCTCCTACTACTCTAACGGTCATGGGTGACCGCAGATTCCTCGACGAAATCTCGTCCGTCGATTAATACCTATAAGGTTAAGGCACTTAACTTTCCAGCTCCTTCCTCCGATCTGACAGTCGTGAGTGACCACATATCTCCCGATGGGATCTCATCTGTCGATTCGTTACTTTGTCTTTATGTTGTCATCTCGATTTTCAAGAGGATCGTTCCTCCTTATGCAGGGTTACTAAGGCCTTACGCCTTCACAACTGCCTTCCCGATTCTTGATGGGCTTTTCAAGGAAGGTATTTCTATGGGGAGAATTACTCAGGGTATTAACTGAGGTATATAAGGATGTTGTCCTCCCGAGAACCAGGTGTGAAGTCTGAATTGGGTCAGTACACACACAAATAACGAATTCATGAGGACATAAACCATACGTAGTCTTTCCATTTAAATATACAACTACTAGTACTGATCAAAACACCATATAGTCATTCTTATAATGAAATCATTCATAGTTTCACAGCCTATGAGCATAATTATCAGAATAAGCATATATATATATATATATATATATATATATATATATATATATTTCAAGATGCCAGAGGGAAAAAACTTATCAGAAATAACACCAGGGGTCAAGCAACTGCTGAGAGGGGTGCTCATTTCCACCCAACCGTAGGCTTAGCGACTCCCAACGGATTTACCACTAGCCACCCCCGAGCTGAGACCACGATGTTGTGAGACTGTGTCTCTGTTTTCCAGTGACTAGGAGAGAAGGTTGCAATCCTTCCTCTCTGCTATCACTCACTCTGCATATTTCCAAAGTTCTCCCCTCGCATCTGCCTCCTCCCAATCACTTCTACCCCACGCCTTATCCTCTTGCCAGGTTGCGTGTGGCACGATTACCCTTGCACTGGCCAATCATGATGGCTCTATGGATGGACGGTTCACCTCCCCATCCCTCATTAATTCCTGAGAAGCCATCAACCTACCAGTCTGCGAGGCATTTAATTCGGGGCCAGCGAGCCGCTTTTGGTTCTTCGGGCCAGTGGAGTCCAAATACAGTATTATTTCTTGGTGGAAGTTAACGCCACCTTTCCAGGTGCCTTCCACCGTCATCGTGGTCTCTTTTTCTGCACATCCCCTCTTAGTAGTCCTGCAATAAAATTCATAATGTTATTAACATTTATTGACCTTTTACTCAAGGTCCATTTACATCACATATTCACATTTATGAGTTTGCCATAGTTCTTGGCTAGTCCAGTTATTTTTACAAACTAGGGGAAACAGGGTGTTACAATTCCCTCCCCCTTAAAAGGAACATCATCCTCAATGTTCTTATCTACTAACATGAATTGCATGTACAAAAGTAAACAAAATCAGATATGCCTGTCTCATGGCATCCTCCATTTCCCATGTAGCCTCATCTGGGCCAAAATGTTTCCACTGCACCTTGACCTGTGCAATGGTTCTGTTCCGGAGCAGGGTTTCCTTTCTGTCCAATATGCATTGGGGTTCTGGTATAAATTCTCCCTCCGGTTCTACCTGGAAGACAGACCAGTCAATTATATGATTAGCATCATGTACATATTTCTTCAATAATGAAACATGGAAAACATTATGTTCTTTTACTGTGGGAGGAAGTGCTAGCCGATAGGATACAGGTCCCACTCTATCTAGAACCTCAAAGGGTCCACAATATCGGGGTTCCAACTTGGCACAAGCTCCCATTTTGAGGGAACTCCTTCTGGGCTTAATTCGGAGATATACATGGTCTCCCATTTTGAACTCTCTTAGAGTTCTCTTTTGGTCAACATAACTTTTCTGTCGGTTCTAGGCGATCTTCAGATTTTGTTTTATCTGAGCTACTTGTTGTTCCATTTCTTTCAGCATGTTGGGTCCAAAAGAAATCGTATTTACAGGATTACTCCAACTGATGAGAGTATTACATTGCCTACCATAGAGGACCTCGAAGGGACTCATCTTTAAGGATGCTTGGTAGCCGTTGTTGTAGGCGAATTCTACCAATGGCAGGTAGTCTTCCCATTTCCTGGGTTGATGCATTACATTCATCCTTAACATATCCTCTAATATCTGATTCACTCTTTTTGTCTGTTCGTCAGTTTGAGGGTGATAGGTGGTGTTGAACAACAATTTGGTCTCCAATCCAGCCATCAGTGATTTCCAAAAATTGGAAATAAATTTTGTGTCTCTGTCAGACACTATCTCCTTCGGCATACCGTGCAGTCTAAATACCTCTTTCATAAATATCTGGGCAATATCTATCGCCTTGCAAGTTGATTTGACGGGGATGAAATGAGAAAACTTGATTATTTTATCCACCACTACCATAATGACATCATTTTGTTTGGTTGAAGTTGGCAATCCAGTGATAAAATCCATGGAGATGGTTTCCCATTTCCATTCTGGGATGGGTAAAGGGTGTAATAGTCCTGCTGGGTGTCGATGTTCTACTTTAACCTGTTGGAACTCTATGCATTGGGGAAAATATTTGGCTATGTCTTTCTTCAATCCAGGCCAATAAAATTGTTTCCAGGTGGCAGTGATCATTTTCTGGTATCCTGGATGACCAGTGTATGGTCTTTTATGTAGTTCATCCATAACGAACCTCTTCAAGCCGTCACAATTTGGAATGTACAGTCTATCTATGTAAGTGAGCAGACCTCCTTCGGTCATCTGGTAGCCTTCATATTTTTCTCTAGCGGGTTCTTGTTGTAGGTATAGGGTCACAGTCTGAACAAAGGAATCTGTTTCTTGTGCATTCCTGACTCTGTTCTTGACATCTATCTCGCAGGTACTCACCACTGCCAGGTGAATTATTTTCATGCTTCTGCTAAGGGCATCGACCACCCTATTT
>ML783593.1:390230-404234 GCA_009831015.1 Picea engelmannii
TGGCAACCAGTTCTAGATCATGAGTCACATAGTTGACCTCATGTTCATTCAATTTTCGGGATTCATAGCAGATCACCTTTCCTTCCTGCATAAGGACTCCTCCGAGCCCTTCCTTACAAGCATCTGTGCACACAAGGAAGTCAACTTCTGGGTCAGTGATTTTCAACATGGGGGCATGGGTTAGTAGATGTTTCAAGGTTTGAAATATTTCTTCACATTGTTGTTTCCACAGGAATTTTGTCCCCTTCTTCTGAAGGGCAGTGATTGGACAACCAATCTTGGAGAATCATTTTATAAATCTCCTATAATATCCCACCAATCCCATAAAGGATCTGATGTCTGAGACATCCTTTGGGGTAGGCCATTCCATGATAGACATGATCTTGTCAGGATCTACTGCTACCCCTTCCTCGAACAGAACATGTCCCAAGTAATGTATTTGCTTCTGAAAGAAGTCACATTTGTTGAATTTAGCATAGAGTTGATGCTCTCTTAGCACATGCAACACAATTCTAAGATGCTCTTCATGTTCTTCTCTATTTTTGGAGTAGATTAATATGTCATCAATAAAAACTAGTACAAATTTATCTAAAAATTTACTGAGTATATTGTTCATTAAGCACATGAAAGTGTCAGGGGCATTGGTTAACCCAAATGGCACTACCACAAACTCGTAGTGACCATACCGTGTCCGGAAAGCGGTTTTATGGATGTCTTCACCCTTGATTCAGACTTGATGGTACCCCGACCTCAAGCCAATCTTTGGTAAAATAGATGGTCCTCCCAACTAATCGAATAGATCATCGATCCTAGGCAAGGGATACTTGTTCTTTATGGTTACTTTATTGAGTTGTCTATAATCTATACACAGTCTAAGGGTGCCATCCTTCTTTTTCACAAACAGGACTGGTGCTCCCCATGGGGACACACTGGGTCGAATATAACCCTTATCCACCATTTCTTTTAGTTGCAATTTGAGTTCAACTAACTCAGGTATGCTCATCCGGTAGGGTGTCCTAGACACCAACACTACTCCTGGTGCGAGCTCTATCAAGAAGTCAATGTCTCTTCTCGAAGGTAGACCCAGTACCTCTACCGGAAACACATATCTGTATTCTCTTAGGATAGGTTGATCATCAGGGCTTGGTTTAGCACCTTCGATTATTTTCAACACCTGTATTGCATATAGGGGACACCCCTTTCGGCAATACTTTCTCATTTGCAGGGCTGATATCTGTCTCACCGAGACCGGTTTTTGGATCCCTTGAAGGGTCATCCTTTTTCCTTCTTTTCTTACACACTCTAAGGTTTTATGGTAACAGTCCAATTTGGCTTTATGGGCGGACAACCAGTCCATACCAAGCAACAGATCGTATGATCCCAGGGGTAATACGTTAAGGGTTTCTTGGGTGGGGAATTAACCCAACATTAACTGGTAGGCTAGTATGGCCTCTACCACCTTTCTTTTAGTGCCAGTGGCTAACTGTACCAACCATGGCTTGGTTTGTTTTTGTGGTTGTAGCTTATACTTATCTACAGTCTTAGGGGCTATATAACTCAAATTTGAACCAGGGTCAATCAAAACAGACACCGGATGGTTGAAAATCATACCTTCTATTTCCACTACTGAAGCTTGGTGGTCAGCTTGGTTATTATCCAAGGCTGCATAAATCTCCGACACACTCCTTGCCACATCATTGACTGTGGTTGCTTCCTGAATGTTATAAACTTTTCGAATGTTCTGTTTTCGGTGTGGACAGTCTCTCAGGAGATTCTATTCTCCGCAACCCCAGCATTTCAGAGGTTCTTTCTTTGGGTTATTAGTCTTCACTGGTATAGGTCCAGAAGTTTTATTTCCATCCATTGAGGGGAAGTTCTGTTGGAGTACACTCCGGGCTGGATAGTTCGTTCTGGGGTTCTTCTTGTAGTTTTTAAATCCTGAGGATTTGATCCCCTTTTGCTGAAATTTTGAACCACTCTTCTGTCTCCAGTCTCCACGAGACTCTGCCCAATGTTCATATTGTTCATGACAATATGTTGCCTTTCATATAGTGTCTTCTAAGGTCTTTGGCTCGTCAAATTCAATTTGGTTCCGATATTCCTTCGGTAGCCCATTGATGAAGCGTTGCACTTTTGCCTTCTCTGCTTTGATGTAGGGTACATATCTCAATAAGTCGAGGAATTTGTTGACATATTCCTCTATAGTGAGTTGTCCCGGTTTGAGTTCATAAAACTCTTTAGCCTTCTCGTCGAAATATCTTTCTGGAAAATACTTCTTTCAAAAGTACTTTTCAAACTGTTTCCAAGACAGGTCCTCCTCGCAGACCCCTTTCATGTTCTTAAGATCTTCCCACCAGATGGAAGTTTTTCCGTTCATATTGAAAGTGGCCACTTGGTCCTTCAAATTCTATGAAAATTCATGGACTCTGAAATATTTCTTTAGTCCAAGTAGCCAAGCCTCGACTTCCTCTCCCTTCTTTATCTCACCGTCAAAGGAGGGAGGTTTGGCCTTTCTGAATTCTTCAAATTTATGACACTTGGAAGTCTTTTGTTTCTTCTGTCTTCTTCGAGAATAGGAACTGGTCTTCCTGTTGGAAGAGCCTTCTGAATCGCTAGCTTCCTTCTCAGTGGAATCGTCCGGCATGGATCCTTTACCTCTGGGGTGGACCTTTCTTGAGGTGCTCCTCTCAGTATGGCCACTGATACGACCATGTTTCTACACTTCGGGTTCATGCTGCATTTGTCGTTGTAGGTCAGATAAGATCTGTAGTAACACTGCATTAATTTCAGTTTGCTTTTCTTGTTCTTTCATCATCCTTTCATTGTCGGCCTTGCAACTTTGAAACTCCACCATGAGACTCCTCACAGTGTCGGCTAGGTCTGGAGGGGTTCCTATCGCTCTTCTTTCATCAGACTCTTCATCTCTATTGTGGGAGCCTTCTCCCATCTCTTGGTGAGTCACCATTCTCTGCGTCTATAAATTCCCGTGACTGATCGTTTGCTTAGGTGAAAAGACAAACGCTGATTGTTAGTCAAGAGTTAGATATATTTTTATAATCTGCGCATAATTTATATTTTCACATGTATACCCATATAACAGGAGTTATTCATTTGGGGTATTAATCCTTATCTATCAATAGTCTTAACACTAAAACAGGACAATGAAGTTCATGTCCCAGATTACAGTTTCATCCTTCAATCCTTCTTCTTAAGGAGAATACGTAGATGACAATGTCTCCTTACGCGGCTCGTGCCTGAGCCCAAGCAGGCCAAGTGTTCTAACCATGCTCTAATACCACTTTGTCACATACCCACTACCTAAATCGGATTTTTCTAGTCTTCTGTTGAATCAGAAGCCCTAAAACATCCATGGAGGACCAACGTAAGTTGTCTCTTTCTCTCTCCCCGCTCCCATGTGGTCGCGGGTCATGATCACAGTTCGAATAAATGCAGTACCTCTTTCATGTTTCGTGCCTCGGTGCTACATTGATGTCGAGTCATTTGATTTGGAAACCGCCGAACCCCGACAAGGATAGCGATCGGCCAATGGGGGCGAATCCCCACAGGGTTAGAAAATGGCTAATAGGAACAAATCCTAACAGGGCCAGAGAATAGCCAATGAGAAACGGCACCGTTGCGCGGTTAACTGGAATACAGGTGGTAGAGAGGGAAACGAAACATGATGGTCGACATGACAGGAGGGGCCCCACTTCACATGCCACGCTATTCCGGACACCCCCCCCCATTAAAGGCAGAATGGAAAGGGGGGTCCGGAATCCACCTGAGCGTCGTTGATCATGATGAGTTAATCTCAACCGTTCGAGAGTTGCGCGTCCAAGTCTGGATCCCCCCCCCCCATTAAAGGAAGAATGGCAAGGGGGCTCTGAAATGCATCCTCAGCCGTAGATCTGGGCGAGTGGACTCTGGCCATCCAGATCTGTTCGCTACTTACCCTAATGTGCGCTCGCGCCCCAGCGTAAAACTGGCATCTCTTCCTCACATCGGACGGTTGTTATGGACCTTGAGATTTCCCGAAGGAATCTTGTCCGTCCATCGGGACTTAGCCACATGCTATTGTCTCGACCTTATGGATCGGGATTTTTCAAGGCAAGAGCCCGAGTTTTTGTCAGCGGAACTCCCAAATCCCCAATCCCCGAAAGGGGTAATCTCTCAACATGTCACCTCCTTAAATCGAATGGTCCACAACTGCTCTGGGGTTTCCACCTAGGAAAATCCCGATCCCTTGTCACCAGGACTCCCGATCTCGCGATTTTTGATTCCTCGGAATGGGATATCTCACGACGTGTGGCCTCCGTCAATCGGATGGCTTAGATCCATCCTGGGGTTTTCACCATGGAAAATCCCGAACTCTTGTCAACAGAAATCCCGATTCCGTGATTCCCAATTTCCCGAAATGGGAGATCTCACGACACGTGGCCTCCGTTAATCGGATGGCTCAAATCCGTCCCAAGGTTTTCACCATGGAAAATCCCGAACTCTTGTCAACAAAAATCCCGATTCCACGATTCCCGATTTCCTGAAATGGGAGATCTCACGACACGTGGCCTCCGTTAATCGGATGGCTCAGATCCATCCCGGGATTTTTCACCCCTAATACACTGGAGTCTTAACCCTCGGGTAACTCCTGACAGATCCAACGGCTGTTGGGTTTTTCAGCCGAGATCTGACGGCTCATAATGGTTCCTACCCATGCATTCTTCCACGACTCCCTGGGCATGGAAAAGATCCACGGTCCAGATACTCTCATGAACCTTGGGGATCTACGGTCCTAAACTCTTCGCTACCCACGAAGACACGGGAAAACCAAGGGGTAAGGCATTTAATGCCCTGCTTTCTCCTACTACTCTAACGGTCATGGGTGACCGCAGATTCCCCGACAAAATCTCATCCGTCGATTAATACCTATAAGGTTAAGGTACTTAACTTTCCAGCTCCTTCCTCCGATCTGACGGTCGTGAGTGACCACAGATATCCTGACGGGATCTCATTCATCGATTCGTTACTTCGTCCTTATGATGTCATCTTGGTTTTCAAGAGGATCGTTCCTCCTTATGCAGGGTTACTAAGGCCTTACGCCTTCACAACCACCTTCCCGGTTCTTGATGGGCTTTTCAAGGAAGGTATTTCTATGGGGAGAATTACTCAGGGTGCTACTTGAGGTATATAAGGATGTCGTCCTCCCAAGAACTAGGCATGAAGTATGAATTAGGTCAGTACGCACACAAATAACGAATTCATGAGGACATAAACCATACATAGTCTTTCCATTTAAATATACAACTACTAGTACTGATCAAAATACCATATAGTCATTCTTATAATGAAATCATTCGCAGTTTCACAGCCTATGAGCATAATTATCAGAATAAGCGCACACACACACACACACACACACACACACACATATATATATTTCAAGATGCCAGAGGCAAAACACTTATCATAAATAACACCAGGGGTCAAGCAACTGCTGAGAGGGGTGTTCGTTTCCACCCAACCGTAGGCTTAGCGACTCCCAGCGGATTTACCACTAGCCACCCCCGAGTTGAGACCACGATGTTGTGAGACTATGTCTCTGTTTTCCAGTGACCAGGAGCGAAGGTTGCAATCCTTCCTCTCTGCTATCACTCACTCTGCATATTTCCAGAGTTCTCCCCTCACGTCTGCCTTTGCCCAATCGCTTGTATCCCACGCCTTATCCTCTTGCAAGGTTGTGTGTGGCGTGATTACCCTCGCACTGGCCAGTCATGATGGCTCTATGGATGGGCGATTCACCTCTCCATCCCTCATTAATTCCTGAGAAGCCATCAACCTACCAGTCTGCGAGGCATTTAATTCGGGGCCAGCAAGCTGCTTTTGGTTCTCCGGGCCAGTGGAGTCCAAATACGGTATTAATTCTCGGTGGAAGTTAACGCCACCTTTCTAGGTGCCTTCCACTGTCATCGTGGTCTCTTTTTATGCACATCCCCTCTTAGCAGTCCTGCAATAAAATTCATAATGTTATTCACATTTATTGACCTTTTACTCAAGGTCCATTTACATCACATATTCACATTTATGAGTTTGCCATAGTTCTTGGCTAGTGCAGTTATTTTTACAAACTGGGGGAAACAAGGTGTTACAACAGCTTGCGAGCTGCTTCAAGCATTTTTACATAGGTCTCTGTTGTTGGCAACTGAAACGCTGATATGTAAAAATTTTATATACTTTTGAATATAAAAGAGTAACTCTTATCGTGGAAAAAAAAACTCTATGAATTTAAAAAAGAAGAAAAAAATATTCTTGTCTTTTTAAAATTCCATTTCTTATCATTACATCAATATGTTTTTTTTATGTCCTTTTGACATGTGTCTAGCCTATAAGACCTCTCTTTTAAAGAATGAATATGGAGATTCACATGTAATTAAAATTAAATAATAAAAAAATGATTAATAGTTTCCAGACTTAAAGTCTTGATTTTATGATTGGATTATTATGAAACTTTTCAATGGTTCATAAATCTGAAAAACTATAATTTATACAATTTGGTAAAATAACAACAATTGTTTCTTTGATCAATTAATCTGAGTTTTGGACAAGGTGTGAAGAAAATGGAGTTAAAAGTTGCAAACATGATTAAGCATGGGATCCTGACAAATTTATCAAGAATATTGACCCATCTTTCCCATGTGACTTCCTTTTAGAAATAGTTGTGCCCAAACTAACAATATTATTGAAGACCATTAACGGAACTAGTAGACAATTTAATAGTGAGGTTTTGAATTGATCAACCAAGTGTGATAGTTTAAAAGTGCTCAAAATCTCCAATATAATTTAATAGTGAGGTTCTAAAATGATTTAATAGTCGCTTTCTCAAGAAAAAAAATCACTTATGTTATGGTTCCTCGTTACTTTTTTTTCTGTATTGTTTTATAGGTTTTTTTTTCATTTGGATTTTTTTAAATTTTGAAAAAAATAATATATTTGAGTATTTATAAGATGTATTCTTCATTACTTTTTCTGTATTGTTTTATAGTTTTATTTTTTATTTGGATTTATTAAAATTTTGAAAAAAATAATATATTTGAGTATTTGTAAGATGTATACTTTCAAATTTTTTTCATATTGAATTTTAAGAAGTTATTTTTTTTTTTCGTATCGAACCAAATTCAAACTTGGTAATTATGGTTAAAATGACTGGTATTCTTGCACTTTTTCACCAATGCAACACCATTATTGAGGATGTTCATAAACTATTCATAGATGGCATTTTTTCCTTTTTAGGGCTTTCGTTGTCCCAACAAATAGAGCTCTTGAAATTTTGAAATAAGGCCTGGGACCAACCCATCGAATCTATTGTATGACTTCTTGCAATTAAGGATATCGATCCCGAAAAGGATGTCATCTCCTCCGTTGAGAAGTGGGAACAAAAACATTGTTAAGCAAACAAAATGACTTCTCCCTCGAGTTGTTCTAAACTTCGAACTTCGATATCATCTTTCACTACTCTGTAAGTTTTTCCAATTGCACATATTTTTATTTAGAACAACCACTTTAGATACATTTGACAACAACTACTTCAATAATCTCCAAAATAACATGGGTCTTCTACATTCAAATCAAGAACTACTTCCATGACCGAGGCAAGCACGATTTCTATCATGAGTAATTGCAACAGTAGTCAAACCGATCTTTTCTCCAACTTCTCCAACTTGATGATCAACAAGGGAAACATAGGTCCTCTAACAGGAACAAGCAGAGAAGTCCTCTTAAATTATAGGAAGGTCAATAACAATCAGAATCGGGATAGAAAATCGTGGTCTCAATCTGTTCCTAATTTGTTCAATGTCATAAAGAAGTATCAATATGTTTCACAATGGAGATTCAAGCGGAGGGAAAGTAATATCCAACCTACTATGTAGCATTGAATGTTGCAGTAGGTAAAATATAGGTTATCATATCTGAAAGCAATTCAGATCTGATGGCCTATATTCCACCCATCACAACATTCAATGTTGCGTAGCAGGATGGATATTGGTCGCCAAGGCGAAGAACTCTTTACAACATTTAAGACATATTAGTAGAGTCTAGACACATATTATCATGAAAAACGTACAACTATATTTAGATCACATAAATTTATTCTTGAATTTGGCAAAATATTGTAAAGTTAAATACATCACATAACTTTATAACTTTATTTTGCAAAATCCAGTAAATAACTTGTTTATGTACGAATGGAATTTATGAAATTAATTGAATGGAGTGGAATTTATGAAATTATAAAAATTTACATCTTTATACATTTGAGGGATGTTTTAATTTTTAATATATTTATTTTTTCGGTGGTGTTAAAAATATTGCTAGTATAATTATGTACAGGTGAATTCAACTTTTAATGTTTAATTTATTATTTATATTTTATTTATAATATAAGATGGAGGGAGATGGAGTGAAAATTATGTATTTGTATTTTATTTGTTTATAATATAATCTGATAAAATATTATTGTGTTTGATAGTGTTTTTTTTTAATTATCTCTCATTATTATTCGGCATCTATTGTTGATGTTGTTATATATAGATATCTTATTATTATTCTATATTTGTTGTTTAATGTTGCTATATATTGGTCACATACTTATATTTATGTTACTAAACAAAAATTTTTCATTATTTTCCATATTGATATATAGATTTCTTTGGATAGGATGCTATCCGAAATGGTACCTTCCTATAGGGAGGTTACTAGTCATGTTCCTATCCCGGCCTTTTTAGGGAAAGCTATGGTGGTTTTGGGGGAACCCAGTGTTGTGGCTACAGTCTTTGTTTGTTCAAAAGTCTCATATCGTAAGTATATTTCTTGGTCTCAGGGTCTGGGACTTGAGTTATCTCTTGTTAAGTCTAGAAGTGCCCCAAAAAAAAAAAAAAAAACGTGTACAAACCTCTCCTTTTCGGCCAATCATTCACAAACTATTATTGAACAGGGGGTGGTTAGAGGCATTAAATCCCTCGCAAGGGAAAAATCAGGATTATGCTCTCTCTTAACATCGGATGGGTAGGAGGACCAATAAAAATGGCCTCTATGCGCAGGCTTCTCTCAAAGACTTTACCACATGTTATTTTTTTACAAGAGACTTTAACGAATGAAGAAAAGGCAAGGGATTTCATGTTTTCTCTCAAGCTAGATTGGCTGTATTGTGTAGTTAGCTCGGTTGGTAACTCGAGGGGGCTGCTCGTTTCATGGGATCCATGATTTTTTGTTTTCTCTCTTGTCCTCACTTGTGGTAGCATTTTTTTGACAGGTTCCAGTCTAGTTGATAAAAGGAGGCTTTCACTTCTGAATTTTTATGGTCCTTGCACAGACCGAAAGTTATTCTAGAAAAACTTGGAAGATAGGGGTCTGTTAGCACATGCAGATCTGATTTTGGCAGGGGATCTGAACTTCACCTTAAACTCAAATGAGATTTGGGGTTTGATAGCCTTTACAGACCCTTTGGCAATCTATTTCAAGGACTTATTTGATAATTCATCCTTGGTGGATGTGGCCCTCGTTGAGCTGGCTCCAACGTGGCATAATGGTAGAATAGGAGATTTCAGCATTGCTAAAAGACTTGATATATTTTTTGTGGCTGAGGATTTGATTAGACCAACTATGTGGTATAGATCGTGGGTGGAATTTCCATACTTTTCTGATCATGCTCCTATTATTCTATAACTAGATATTGGTCTATCGGTGACAACTCATCATTTTAAGTTCAATCATGTTTGGTTACGGGATGATTCTTTTGCCACTTTAGCTAGTGAAGTTTGGTATGATGCCCATTTTCAGTTATTCGAAGGGGCACATAGAAGATTAGTCAAGAAGCTTTCACTTCTTAAAAATCGAGTTAAATCTTGGTCGAAAGTAAAACGTATTCGGGAACAAGATTTTTTTTTAAAGTTGGAAGCTGATTTGGAATTTCTCTATGTTCAGAAATATAAAGGTTCTCTCACTGATGATTTAGATCATCATTTGAGTTTGTTAGAGGAGGATCGTAACAAATTCCTATTGGTCGAAGAAGAAAGTTGGAGGCAGAAGAGTAGGGCTATCTGGATTGAGAGTGGAGATAATAACACAAAGTTTTTTCATAGATTTGCGAGCTACAGGAGAAATAAAAAACATCTTTGGGACATAACTGATGAAGAAGGCAAAGTTCAATCTGGTCAGGATGCAATTAAAGGTGAAGTGGTATCTTATTTTAATTCTTTTTTTCAAGACACGGGGTAGCTAAATTTGCGTGCACATTTGGATACTATTAGCTTGTACCCAAAGCTTGTATTGGAGGAAGAAGTCACCTCCTTAGAACATCCATGTACACTTGAGGAATTATCAGAAGTTATTAAAGGTTTTTCCAAGGACAAAAGTCTCAGCCCGAACGGGTGGACTATAGAATTCTTCCTTCACTTCTTTGATATGGTTAGTCTAGATTTACTTTCTATGGTTGAGGAAACCAGAATTTTTGGGGAAGTATTCCATCCGATTAACTCTACTTTCATTGCTCTGATTCCGAAAACCAATCATCCTACTTCCTTCTATGACTTTCGTCCTATAGCTCTATGCAATCTTTGTTATAATATTATTACAAAGATAATTGCGAGGAGAATCAGACCAATTCTCTCTCGTACATTGTCCAATGAACAGTTGGGTTTCCTAAAGGGTAAACAGATTCTTGATTCTATTGGAACACCATGGGAGTGCCTTCACAACATTAAAGAAAAAAAACTTCAGGCTATTATTTGGAAATTGAATTTAAAAAATCTTATGATTGCACTAATTGGGATTGTCTAAGGCTTATGCTTATTCAATGTGGATTTGGACATCTTATGACTAAGTGGATTATGGGATGTGTTGCCTCAACAACATATGTCATTTTGATCAATGGGGAGGCCACCAAATTCTTCAATTGTAATGATCCCAAGCCATTATGCAAGGATCATCACTGTTTTGGTGTCTTTTTAAAAACTTTTTCTGAGTGAGGCATTTCGTCAAACACTTTGTTGATCTACCTTTTATATGTGTTTATATGTGTGTATGCAGCAAGAACAGAAAGAGATAACCATGGAACATACCTCAACCCTATGAAATAAGATAGACAAGCCAAAACATCTCAATTCTTCTTTATTCATAAAATAGAGAAACCTGCTACAATGAAAATGTTGATCTGGAATGCTCAACAGATGGCCAAGAAGATAGATAATAGATAAGAGCTACTACAAAATGCTCCTGCTAATACAAAATAATGCCTCCAAAGGCTGAATAAGAAATGAAGATCAATACAAGCAAATCTAAATGCCAAACTCTCCAACTGAAGAATGCCACGCTCCAATAGAAGGCTGAGACCCTCAATAACTCGGCCCTGCTGCGAAAAATGTCCAATCACCCTAATAAATATGCCAACTGATAGATCGGGTGATGGTAAGAATAACCCAGGTGCCTGAATCTCCAAGATCCCTCTCAATCTCTGTAGATCTTAATTTCCCACTGAATGGGGTGCTCCACTGAATGACTGAAATCCTAGTTGGTTCGGCCTTGATGAAGATGGTATCCAAATGCTCTGAAACTCTCCAAGAATATAGATCGGGCAATGGTAAGAATAACCCACGTGCCCAAATCTCCAAGCTCCCTCTCAATCTCTGTAGATCTGGATTTCCCACTGAATCGGGTGCCCCACTAGATGACTGAAACCCTAGCTGGTTCGGCCCTGATGAAGGAGGCCTCCAAATGCTCTGAAACTCTCCACGAATATAGATCGGGCTATGAGAATCCCGTGGGAGAAGTTTCGGACTCAGATCTCAAGCGGATCTCCCTAGATCTGAGTTTTACTAAATCACATGATGAACTGGTGCACCCTCTCTCTATCTGCACATGAAACTGATGTAGAATCCTCCTGCAACTGAGTAGATCTGGAACTAGAATGCTGTGGGAGAGTATTGTATCTCCGAGACCAAGCTTGGGACAAGCTAGGTGGAATATTTCACCACCGAATCGTCCTCTAGGGTTTGTTAAGTCAAAACCCTCAAAACCCCCAAGAGATGGGCTCACTAGCTAAAGCCAGATATCAAACTAATAAACATACATGAAATGAATGAGAAGAGGCCCTTGCCTTTCCTTTATACTTTTTGGCTCACCTTTTCCCTCCAAAGTGACTTTCATTTTATTAATATTTAATTAACTAATTAAATCACTTTAATTAATTAATTAACCTTTTTACCTTTGAAAAGCTCCTTATCTCTCCTTGTGGCTTCCCTGGCCACTGAAAGTCACTTCTAGCCATCCCATCCTATAGTGTTTCTCCTCCCGATTCCAATGAGTTATTACACTAAGAGGTTCCTCCAAGTAATGTGCCCAAAATGACCTCTTCAGTGAATTCCATTGACTTATAGCTCAAAATAGTCAAAATCATGGAAATCGTCAGAATGCAATGAAACCAAAACCAACCTGTGCGGAATGGCTCATAATGATGGAATATGATCATAAATGCAAGATGGACCCCACAATTCCTCTCAAATACCCATGTAATCACTATAGCACCCATCTGGCTACTCTGGTCATCATAAATCTCTGCCCTGTGATGATGTCCCAAAGTGGGGACATTACAGTCTTCCCTGCTAGAAAATTGCTTGTCCTCAAGCAATACCCAAATCCCCCGAAGTAAAATACCAGGATCCCATGTCCACCTATGGGATAAATAGTAGAACCCATCCAACGATGAACAATATCACACTCCACCCCCTGGATCCCATATCAGGAAGTGAACTGCAATACTCTGTGAAGAACAGTCCTGGAAGATTTCAACCCTGTGAACCTCCTGCACATGACACATGGACTCATCTCGGAATGAGTCCATCCTCCAAATCTCTACCAAGATCCACACGACCTCCATCAACTGCACATGCTGATGCCAGAATGAGATACTGCAAGACCTCCGTGAGACACCCGCAAGCAGTGCGCTCCTCTCAACACTGAAGCTCAATGGAAAGTTAGAATAACTTTCCCCTGCAATGGTCCACTCTCCCCTGTCGGTCAATGAACTGATCAATCCTACAATCCCTAGATCCCATGCTAACCTCTTTCGAAGATCCTCTTGCTGACACTGCACTACTCTGTCCACGACTGTCTGTCCCCTGCATACATAAAGGATCCTCCTCCCCGGGATCCTCAAGCTGAAATACCTGTGACCACCAAACCTGCTGCCCAGAAATTGTATCAGCATAGACACCTCTGTAGAAGAAGTACCGGTCCAAATGTCTCGAGTGAGTTGGTCTACCTCCAACTCCTGCCCCCTCAGGGCCCTATGATACAACTCGCCAATCCCCAATAGGTAGTCTCTATCTATCAACAACTGTTGGTAGTCAGTCCTCATCATAGACACTCTCTCCCGGAGAGTGTGAAAATCATCCATGGAAAATCCTCCATCTGAGCTACCCTGTGCCATTGATGCTCTCCAACCGTAATCTGCCATCACTGCATGCATGTCATCAATATGTCTAGTGGCTGCCTTGATCATAGCCTCACTAGCTCCCAACTGTGTTGCTAAGTGGAGTGAGTCCTGATCATAATCATGTTGGGGTACCCCCTCATGCCTCTCACTGCTAGTGCCATCACTAACAACACTCTCTGCAGAAGATAAAGTGATGAACTGCCTGCTATCTACTGTGCCACTAGGTACTCCTATATACCACTGCATCCCATCACTAGATGCCATCTCCCCCTGACTCACATTGTATCCTGTATGAGCAGCTGTATCCTCCTGTGCACTCAACCTGCTACTATCATATGCGCCTGGATCCCATAGAGCTGTATCCAGACACATGCTATCGTCATCCTGACTGCCAAAGAGTGCATCCTCATCCATGCAATCTGATCCTGGAAGTAAGTGCTCCATCCACCTATCAACCTCTTCCATCTGCTCAACCACTGGAGTCTCCAATAGTTGTGACTCCATCTCCTCTGACTGACCTG
>ML783593.1:455050-476010 GCA_009831015.1 Picea engelmannii
GGTTGAAAAAAAAAAAAAATTAGAACAATTTGAAAATCGACGAGAAAATTAAGAATTAAAAAAAATAATGTGGATACATTATGGATAACAAGATTTAAAATATCAAAAAACAACCTAAAAAGGGAAGGGGTGCTACCTGTAAAAAATGTGACTCCCAGATAACTCTGTAGAGTTAAGTTGGTAAATATGTTAACTTAATTTGATACATTCTAATTCCATATGTTTATTGTTATCATACAATATTGTTTCAAGATTCAAACATTATTTGGTGTAATGTAAAATGTAGTAATCAATGGGAATAAATAAAAAGCAATGAAAATAAAGTGGTGCACATCATTGAGGCATTTGACTCTTCGGAAAATAAATCTTTGAATGACCTTGGAAAGAACTGTCGTAGCCATATAGATACTACACAACATAATGTTTCAGATCATATCCAATTTAGAGTGTTGTATTTTATTAAATATGGAAGTCATAACAATCAACAAAGATCAAATGTCCAAATGAGACTTATTCTAAGTGACAGAATTATAGAATTTACCTTAAAATATATGGAATTTATTTTCTTTCTTTTCAAAATTTATAAACAACTTTAAAAAATAGTGAATCAACTTCAAATAAGATTATTTTAATTGCAATATTTTTATGATTCCAATTAATAACTTTAGTATGAAAACTTTCCTTACATTACTTCCGCATTCCTATTAGGTATGTTAATAAATTTAGTTTTTAATATAAAAATATAACAATGATAAGAAAAATAAAAATAAAAACTATGTATTTTAATAAAAAAATAAAAATAAACTTTTATTATAACAAAAATCACCTTAAAATATATCTTCAATATAGTAAATTAAGTAATTTTTAACTCGAACCCAATTTAGTAAAGATCCAAATATAGCTAATACTCACTTAAGCATGGAGACTTTATTTGGTAAATTAAAAAAATATAGAGAATATTTTGTTCAGAAAGAGAAACATATCGCCCTAATGTAAATTATGTCATCATAACAATTTATGTGGCTTTTATACCACTTATAATCTCCAGCAAAACCACTCCAAAACTATACACATCACTCTTATGAGTGTGGAAATAATTGTGAAAGCATTCAGAAAAAACTCAAGCTAATCATTGAAAAAATACAAAAAATTCCTCTTCTCTTAATAGTTAATCGAGTTCCTTGGATGGGGTGACAACTGAACAGAGTTAGAGGACATATGGCATGGGGAGGCTATTGGATTACTAAGAGGGGGGTGAATCAGTAATAACGTAATTATAATCATTTTTCTTCAAATGTTATATCAATGTAGAATTATTATCCAATAATGAGCAATAAGAAATAAACAATCACACACATACACATTACACCAATGCTTTACGTGGAAACCCAAATCGGGAAAAAAACACGGAATGATTTTTCTTATATGTCTTGAAGAATTACATTCATTGGAAGCACCAACTTCCTTTTTTTTCCAGTTGCAACTGGAAGGAGGCTCCAACCCCCTTGTTTCTCAGGCTACAACCTGAGGGAAGCTCCAACTCCCCAATTCTCTGGCTACAACTAGAAGGAGGCTACAACCCCCTATGTTCTCTAGCTACAACCGGAAGGTGGCTATAATCACCTATCATTTCCCCGTCCAACCACCCTGAAGTAGAAGTAGAATGATGGAACCACTGTCAACCTATCACTGTGAGATATATTGTTGTACAACTGTATCAACCTGTACCACTTCCCTGTATCCAATCTATACAATTGCCTTGTAATCAAACGTACCTGAACTGAACATGTATCTACAAAAATATAACAGATACACGATGTGTAGTGATGTAGCCCGTGTATGTACGTGCCCTATCTGTTATGCAGCTCATGTATGCCTTCTGAAACTAGGGTTTCCTTTCAATTGAAAATTTTTGACCCTCTGTAACTTCTTTCACATATATTTGTAACCTGTCATTGTATCCAGACTGTAACTGTACCCTATGCATGCATCCTCATACATAACCTCTACTCAAGGCAAGTATGTCTCTCTCTAGTCATGTGCCATATAGGTATGTGTAATCATGAACAAGTATAATATCCCTCACATGATCTTAGTCATCATCCCCTTTCTGATATTCAATTTCTCAATACATCAATAAATACAATATTTCAACCATGTACCATAAAAACTCTTAGCCATATGCCAAGAAATACAAGATGTGTCTCAACAAGAAGTATCAATGATAAATATGCCAACACTGTATTTCTGTAGATCTGACTTATATAGAGGATCCCATGTAACCACTAGTCTCTCTAGAAAGAATCCTCAAATCTCCATTGTCATTCCTCATGCAAAAATCAAAATCCAACTATTCATAGAAATAAGACATACCTTTTGAACCAATGGATGGATATGATGTATCTGAGCACTCTAGATCTTCCTGGGAGCTTGATCCCAGAATATAGAACCTCTGCACCTTCATCTTCTCAATTTTCATGGCTTTATCAACATGTACTCACCCTATACACAATCAGCCTGCGTACATACTCACTATATACACAACCATCCCGCGTATACCTTCAATGTATACGCACCCTATACACAGACAACCTGCATATGCATCAGAAAATAGGGTTTTCTGTGAATCCAAGAATTTCTCCGTCAACCCTTCGTGCTACCTCAGATGTTCACCACTTCAGATGTATCCACAAGTATTTACAAGAAGCTTTGCACAAGAAAATAGATATACAATATGTACAAGTTTTTTTTTATGAGTGAGTTTTGTCTCTTATTTATATCTTCATGTAGCCTTACACTTTCCTTATTTTAGGGCTTCTTCATTTAAATTTTTTTCTTTTTGCAAATCACTTTGACTCTTGGGGGCTTCTATAAGACTCATGAGGGTTCTCCAACTTCATAAGGTCATAACTCTCTAACCGTGAGGAGTTATGTGATGTTCCACATACCACCGGAACGACATGATAAGCACTATCCATCTAGGATATTTTCCCTGACAAGTTCATTGTCCTTCAACTCATTATTCCAAAATTAAGCATGGGTTCTCTTACTCTGCAAAGTGTCTTCCCATGAGGGCTTTCACCATAAGGGGACCACTTTGGAGTTCATCCATATTTACTTCTTATCAACCAAGATAAAACAATAATGAGTCATATTTACATAAAACAATCTTGGGTCCATTACCCAAACCTTTGTGTTGCAGGGATTTATTCAAGGGTTGACATCAATGACAACCAACCTTAATCAACAATCTCCCCCATTAGCATTGATGGAAACACTCTTATGCAATACTGAAATCATATCACTCATGCTCCCCCTGGAACCATGCCTCTGTTCTCTGCATCTGATAAATCTGCTCCCCCTAGAACTATGCCTTTGTCCTCTGCATTTGATAAATTTTCTCCCCCTGGAACCATGCCTTTGTCCTCTGCATATAATAAAACTCTCCCCCTTTGTCATCAATGGCAAAGGTATATTTTCATCTGGGGCTGCTCCCCCTGACTGAACTGTCCTCTTAAGGTGCTTCCTCGTGTAAATCTAAGACATATAAGATAAGCATTCAAAAGGAATTCATTTTGGAGTAGAAATAACTCCAAGTCTTTAGCGAAGATATTCAAAGGTGTCCTGTGGAAGTGGGTTTGTAAAGATATCTGCCACTTGCTCTTTTGTGCCCACATATTCAACTCTGATATTTTTTTCTGCAACCTGCTCCCGTAGAAAATGATACTTGATTGGAATGTGCTTCGTCTTGGAGTGCATCACCAGGTTTTTCGAGATATTGATGACACTTGTATTATCACAATAGATAGGAATGGGCTCATCATACTCAACCTGTATATCTGTCAGAGTTTGTTTCATCCAAAGAACCTGTGTACAACATGATGTTGCTGCAATATACTCTGCCTCGGATGTAGATAAAGATAGTGATGATTGTTTCTTTCTTAGCCATGATACTAAACACTCACCCAAGTAGAACGTTGCTCCACTGGTGCTTCGTCGGTCATCAATACAACCTGTCTAATTTGCATCTGTGTAAGCAATAAGTGATAGATCATTTCCTTTTGGATACCATAATCCAAACTCTTATGTTCCTTTGAGATATCTGAAAATCCTCTTCACTGCTAATACATGTGATTCTTTTGGTGTTGCTTGAAATTGTTCCACTTTTCCAACTACCTGCATTACATCTAGGCTGGATGCTATCACATATAGTAGGCTGCCAATCATTGACTTGTATTGCCTCTGATCCGTAGACTTTGAATCATCATCTTTTCTCAACTTGCAACTGGTTTTCATGGGAGTGATAACTGGTTTGCAATCTTCCATTCCAAACTTTTTTAGCATTTCTCTGATATACTTGGCTTGAGAAATAAAAATTCCTTGGTTGCTTTGACATATCTGAAGTCCCAGAAAGAAGGATAGTTATCCAAGTAATGACATTTCAAATTCATTTTGCATATCTTTTGCAAATTTATGGCTTAACATGTCATCATCACTACCAAAAATAATATCATCAACATAAACTTCAATTAATAAAATATTACCTTGACTTACCTTGATGTAGAGGTTGTTGTCTACGCTTCCTTTTCTGAACCCTGTCTGTTGCAGATACTTATGCAGACTAAATTACCATGCTCTAGGAGCCTGATTTAGACCATATATGGCCTTCTTTAATTTACACACATAATCTGTGTTCTTTGACAACTGAAATCCTTCTGGTTGTTCAATGTAGACTTCTTCTTCAAGTTCCCCATTCAAAAAAGTTGATTTTACATCCATCTGATATACTTTAACATTTTTAGAGCATGCATAAGCTAAAAGAAAACGGATTTCTTCCATTCTAGCAACTGGGGAAAATGTCTCTTCAAAGTCGATTCCTTCAATCTGTGCATATCCTTTACATAGAAATCTAGCTTTGTTCATTGTCACATGTCCATCTTCATTCAATTTATTCCCGAAAACCCATTTTGTGTCGATCACATTCTTATTCTTTGGTCTTGGAACCAATTCCCAAATGTTATTTTTCTCTATTTGATCCAATTCTTCATCCATGGCCTTATTCCAAAATTCATCCTTATTGGCTTCTTAAAAAATGCTTGGTTCAATTATAGATAAGAGTGCCAAGTGTGTTTGTTCTGGTGAATGGATTTTTCTTCTAGTCTCAACTCCTGCATCTTTGTTCCTGAAAAATTGAACTAAAGGATGATTCTTCTGTACTCGTTCATTGGGTCTCTTTGGAGACACTTGCTAAACTTGCTCTTCTGCTTCTGTCAGATTCTCTTCATCTTTCTCTTCTACTTCTTTTTCATCTTCTTCTTCGATAAGTTGTTCCATTGATTTGTTTTCTTCTTCCTTTGATTCTGGTCTCCCCGCTTCATCAATTGTTATGTTGATGGTTTCCACAACTTTGTTTAATCTTAGATTGTAACACTTGTATGCTTTCCTTGTACTTGAACAACCAACAAGTATTCATTTTTCCACACGAGAGTCAAACTTTCTCATTCTTCCATCTTCTCTTTTAATGTAGCATTTGCTTCCAAAAACTCTGAAGTGTTTCACATTTGTTGGTCTTCCTTTCCATATCTCATAGGGATTTTTATCAGTATTGTTTCTAAGCATTACTTTGTTTTGAATGTGAACTGTTGTATGCACTGCCTGTGTCCAAAATATATCTGTCAAATTGGAATCCATTATCATTGTTCGAGTCATTTCTTGTACTGTCTTGTTCTTTCTTTCAGCAACTCCATTCTGTTGAGGTGTCCTAGCAATGAAGAAATGTCTTTTTATTCCATGACTGTTGTAGTAGTCCACAAATTCCTTTGAAGTGGACTCTCCTCCATTATCATATCTCAGGCATTCGATTCTTGAATCCATCTCATTTTCAACCATTTCCTTGTAGATCTTGAAGTTTTCAAAAGCTTCTGACTTTTTCTTGAGAAAGCAAACTGCAGTCATTCTTGTATAATCATCAACTAATAACCTAAACTATCTCTCACCTTTTAATCCCTTTGTTGTAGTTGGTCCAAATATATCAGTGTGCACAATTTACAGTGGTCTTGTTGTTGAATATTCCTTTGATTTGAACCTGGTCTTTGTTTTCTTTCCCTGTTGACAATGCTTGCATAAAGTGTTGGTTGGTTTCGTGATTTGGGGCATTTCTCTGATTGCTTCTCTTTTGTTGACTTTGACAAGGTTATCAAAATGCATGTGACCCATTCTTTTGTGCCATAGCCAACTTTCAGCTTCCTTTCCTAGACAACGCTTTTCATTTCCAATTTCACTTAACACATATATGTTGTTTCAAGTTCTTGCAGCTGTACCGACCAATTTCCCTGAACCTTCTTTTCTTATCTCACACTTTTGTGAATCAAAAGTAAATTTATGACCATGGTCACACATTTGACTCACACTTAGAAGATTATGTTTCATATCTTCTACCAATAGAATGTTTTGTGCCTTTTCATTCTTGTTCCCAATTTGGACTATGCCTTCTCCAATGATTTTGGATGAATTATCATTTTCGAAGGAGACTGGTCCATTTATTTCCTTTCGTAATGTAAGAAATTTGTCTTTATCACATGTCATGTGTTTTGAACAACCACTGTCAACATACCAACCGTGTTTCTTCTGCTTAGCTTGTAGAGCGACTTTGCATTCTTCATTTCTATACTGATCTTGTTTTCTTATCCATGTCATTTTCTAAGGTTCTTGTCTGTGACTATTGTTATTCTGTTGAGGTTCTTTAGGAGGGACTGTCATTCTGCAATCTTTGGCCATGTGTCCAAAGTTGTTACATTTGTAACATTCCACTTCAGTGCTCAAGGATTCAAACCTGTTGTAAATTCTTCTTTGTGTTTCATTAGGTCTTCTTGAATAACCCCTTTGTATATGACTCTCAAAGTTGTTATTGTTCCTGTCGTTAGCTCTGCAATTTACAGCTTTATGTCCAAAATTATTGCATGCATAACATAAACCAAAAAATATAGTTTGATACTTGGGAGTTGAAGATCTTCTGAAAGGAGGTGCTCTTATGAATCATTCTTATTCTTGAGGCCTATCCGTCTGTTGCTGATTCTGAAATCTAAATCTTCTCGATGGAGGAGTGTCCCTGTAATCTTCCTTGTATATCTTCATATCCCCTTTGATTGTTTCTGCATAGCTTTTTGGATTTGTTTCTTTCTCTGTTGTTTTGGAGCTTGAACCCTTTTCTGTCTGATTGTATCCAAGTCCAGACTTGTCAAGATGAGATTTTTGACTGCTGATAATGTCATCCAAAACTTTTGAGCTATTCTGCATATTTTTCTTTCGAATATCCTTTCTTAATGTGACAATCTCTGCTTCCAAGTTTCTGATGATCCTGTCATTTTCTTCTAGCTATTCTTTGAGTGCTTCTTCAATTATTTTATCTTCTTTTATTTGAACTTTCAATTTTGTGATCATTTTTTCTAGTTCTTAAGTGTCTTCTTTTTTGTCTAGTTCTGCTTGTAGTTTCTTGTTCTTGTTCTTTTCTCTTTTGATAACTTTTATGGAACACATTAATTCTTCTCGAAAGTCAACTTCTCCCTCTTCAATTTTTTCTTCGACTTCTTCTTCGGCTTCTTCATATTCTTCTTCGGAGTCTTCTCTGTCAAAGTCTTTTACTGCCATGAATAGAACTCTTCATGTTTCACTATCACTGACTTCATCTTCATCTGATGATGAGATGTCTTCTTTGATGCATAAGATTTTCTTGAAATCTTTCTTTGTAGTTCTTTTGCCTTTATATGTGTGTTTGCCTTTTGAGTAACCTTCATCATTTCTCTTTTTCTTATGAGAAAATATGTTAGCAAAATGACCAATACCATCACAATTAAAACAAATTAAAGGAAGCTTACCTCTATACCTATAGTTGGTTCCCTTGTTCAGTCTTTTGACGAAGTTGGCCACTTCTTCATCATCTTCTGAGACATCGTTGCTGCTACTATATTCTTCTTGTTCCTTTTTCTTTTGCTTTGATCTTATGGATGCTTTGAAGGCTGTTTCTTTTACATCTGGATTTTTCTATTCAGTTCTCATCTCATATGCTGTGAAGATTCCATGCAGTTCGCCCATGCTTATTGATTTTAGATCCGATATTTATTCTAGTGTTGATATCTTAGGGTTGAATCTCATGGGAAAAGATCTTAGTACCTTTTCAACAATTACAAATTATTTGATTCCTTCTCCCAATCCTATGATTGCATTCACTGTTTCATCGACTCGTAATAAGTAGGTTGTAATATCTTCATCTTCCTTCATTTTTTGTTGTTCGAACTGACCTCTATAAGTTTGAAGCTTTGTTGCTTTGACTTTTGAATCTCCTTCATAAATATTTTGAAGTTTGTCCTAAATCTCTTTAGCAGATTTACAATGTGCAACTTTGGTGAATATCGTATCACCGAGACCATTCAAAAGTGCATTTTTAGCTTTGGAATTATTCTCACTGAGCTTAACTGCTTTGTCATTTGTTGGTGGAACTGTTGGTGTTGTGTATCCATCTACAATTGATTGTCATACTTGAAATCCCTGTGCCTGTATATATGTCTTCATCCTTATTCTGCAAAAAGAATACTTTTGTCCATCAAACTATGGTATTCCATTTTTATACGAGTTGGTACTCTCCATGATCTACCTTTCAGTGGTTAAATCAATTTCTGAAGGAACCTGGTCTAATACCAATTGTTGGATTACTGAGAGGGGGGGTGAATCAGTAATAGCATAATTATAACTTTTTTTCTTCAAATGTTATATCAATGAACAATCACACACATACATAGTACACCATTGTTTTACATGGAAACCTAAATCGGGAGAAAACTACAGAATGTTTTTTCTTATATGTCTTGAAGAATCACATTCATTGGAAGCACCAACTTCCTTTGTTTTCCAGATGCAACTGGAAGGAGGCTCCAATCCCCTGGTTTCTCAGACTACAACCTGAGGGAAGCTCCAACTTCCTAATTCTCTAGCTGCAACTAGAAGGAGGCTACAACCCCCTATGTTCTCTGGCTACAAACGGAAGGAGGCTACAACCACCTATCCTTGCCCCATCCAACCAACCTGAAGTAGAAGTAGAATGATGGAACCACTTTCAACCTGTCACTTTGAGATATACTATTGTACAACTGTATCAAACTATACCACTTCCCTGTATCCAATCTGTACAACTTCCCTGTAATCAAACCGTACCTGAATTGAACATGTATCTACAAAAATACAACAGATACGTGACTTGTAGTGATGTAGCACACGTATGTACGTGCCCTATCTATTATGCAGCCCGCGTATGCCTTCTGAAACTAGGGTTTCCTTTCACTTGAAAACTTTTGACCCTCTGTAACTTATTTCACATAGATCTGTAACCTGTCACTGTATCCAAACTGTAATTGTACCCTATGCATGCATCCTCATACATAACCTCTACTCAAGGCAAGTATGTCTCTCTCTAGTCATGTGCCATATAGGTATGTGTAATCATGAACAAGTATAATATCCCTCACATGATCTTAGTCAGCAACCCCTTTCTGATATTCAATTTCTCAATACATCAATAAATACAAGATCTCAACCATGTACCATAAAAACACTTAGCCATATGCCAAGAAATACAAGATGTGCCTCAACAAGAAGTATCAATGATAAATATACCAACATTGTATTTATGTAGATCTGACTTATACAGAAGATTCCATGTAGCCACTAGTCTCTCTAGGGAGAATCCTCAAATCTCCATTACCATTCCTCATGCATACATCAAAATCCAACTATTCATAGAAATAAGACATACCTTTTGAACCAATGAATGGATCTGATGTATCTAAGCACTCTAGACCTTCTTGGGAGCTTGATCTCAGAATCTAGAACCTCTGCACCTTCATCTTCTCAAGTTTCATGGCTTTATCAACATGTACTCACCCTATACACAATCAACCCACGTACATACTCACCCTACACAGTCAGCCTGGGTATACCTTTAATTTATACGCACCCTATACACAGACAACTCGCGTATGCCTCAGAAAATAGGGTTTTCTGTGAATCCAAGAATTTCGTCGTCAACCATTCGTGCTACCTTAGATGTTCGCCACTTCAGATGTATCCACAAGTACTTAAAAGAAGCTTTGCACAAGAAAATAGATATACAATATGTACAAGTGTGTTTTTATGAGTGAGCTTTGTCTCTTATTTATATCTTCATCTAGCTTTACACTTTCCTTATTTTAGGGCTTCTTCATTTAAAATAATTTCTTTTTGCAAAACACTTTGACTCTTGGGGGCTTCTATAACACTCATGAGGGTTCTCCAACTTCATATGGTCATAACTCTCTAACCGTGAGGAGTTATGTGACGTTCCACATACCACCAGAAACGTCATGACAAGCACTATCCATCTAGGATATTTTCCCTAACAAATTCATTGTCCTTCAACTCATTATTCCAAAATTAAGCATGGGTTCTCTTACTCTACAAAGCGTCTTCCCGTGAGGGATTTCATCATAAGGGGACCACGTTGGATTTCATCCATATTTACTTCTTATCAACCAAGATAAGACAATAATGAGTCATCTTTACATCAAACAATGTTGGGTCCATTACCCAAACCTTTGTGTTGCGGGGCTTTCTTCAAGGGTTGACATCAATGACAACCAACCTTAATCAATAGAGGCAATGGGAGTTAATAACCCCGACCACCAGCCCTCCATCCATTATTGCAGAATTACTCACACCCAGCGAAGAGTAATGGTAGTGCACCTGGATAGCCTTGCGGGTTTAATGATTGGGCTACTGCATGGTGGCTAGCCTTCGCCATGGCCATGGTGTATCGTACTCCACTCAGATCCACATCCAAATTAACGAATCAAATTAAATAAATCCTGGTCAAAATCCTAAAAAAATAAATTAAATCAATCCTGGTCAAAATCCTAAAAAAACATATTAATTTTTCTTTATAAGTATTTGCAATGAATGTTGCAAGTTGGAGCAGATGAAGCTGCATTTGTTTTGCTTCACAAGAGTTCATGGTATACTAAACGTTTTACATGGAAAACACATGGAACCAAAGAGGTATCAATGTAAGGGATGGACAGAGGAGGCTGTACTTGATATCACTCTATTATGTTATTGTGGAGAATGTAGTGTGATGTCAGATTTAGGGTACAATTTCAAATTTTCGTTTCACCATCCATGGTCGCTCTTCGATCCTCTATTATTTGGCAGATTGTTCATTTCGTTCATAATATTTTGGGTTGTAAAGTAAATTTTGCAAATGTGTCAGAGAAATTTGATGGATGTGTTTAAGTAATGTTCTAAGGAAGGTTGTCTTGTCATGAATTCAATCAAATTTGTTTAGATTGATAAAATATAGACATGGACAACAAGATGGTGGAAAAGGCTCACTAGCCAACACTTAATGTGAATTCACACCAATGGTACATATTTATAGTACAATGGGTGATGCCACCTCATAGAGAGATTTTCTCTAGATCCTAAAATTATCCATGATGACTAGGCTAGGCAATCTTAAGTAACTCATTAGTCGTCACTTAGGATATATTACTAATATCCTAAATGAATAATACAAATATAGGTGACAATTATACTTAGTGATTGGTTAAGGTTAGACATAGGGTAACATTCCCCCCCTCAATGACAAGTCCGATCAATAATACCAGCAATAAAGCATAAAATGGCTTCATTTCCAAGTCTTCATACTGAAACTCCTAAGCTGAGACTAAATAAAGAACTGCTTGAAAAACCGACAATATGGATGATGAATGGTTCATCTGAAATGAATTGGAAGAGAGATGAGATATGGAAGTGAACAAATACAATATCTAAACATTCCCTGATTCCTTGAAAATTCGATCATTTTGCCAAGTATTTGAACTAGAAGAATCTAATGTCTTCTGCTAATTGGTGAACATGTAGGATCACCACTCTACTATCAGTGTATAACTGAAGTGCTCTTTCAATCTATGGTTTGAGATGACCACTAACCAATTGATACCATGTATCTGGTGGTTTTGGATGACCACCAACCAATTTTGACACTTTTAGGTGTCCAATAGCATCTCAATCATGTAATTTTTATGATTCAATTGCAAGTCATTGAACCATAATTCTGTCAAAATCTGTCATCTATAGACTGTAGTTGCTCATTTGGAAAATTTCCTGCTCATTTGTCATAATGGCATATTTTTTGTCGAAACTTTCAGTTTGAAAACCATCTTCAATTCCATCATTAATTCCCCCCTTTGTCAGTTGAAAGAAGAGACCACAAGTGGTTTCTCGAACCATCTTCACTGAAATTTTGAACTCCCCCCCTTAAGGTACAAAAGAGTTACATCATTGTACTCCCTCTTCTAGGACCAAGAGAGTACCATATTCCATTTGTATACAACATGAAGTGGGCATGCAGAAAAAACCACATGTTATCTCATCCCGTGAAAGCCATGCTCGAAAGCTACACCATAAGGGGACCACTTATGTGAGGTACAAAAAGGCTATGTGCTACAAGATTGGTCTTTACTTGAGATTGAGTTCTACAGTAAGACTTATATAATCGCTTGGTTGCTGGCGACCACTGCCAAGGATCGATCCAATCATAGTGAATCTTCAATATTGTAGGTTTATTCAGTGTTGAACATCTGTCTGAAGAATGGTTATGCTTGCCACAATGTTGGCAAGGATGGAGATCAAAACATTGATTCTCCTTGTGACCAACTCGATTACAAAGTTGGCATTTCACATTCTGATGTTGAACTAGAACAGGTGAAGTTGAAACTTCTTGAAGGAATCCATCACTTTGAAGCTCAATTGGTTTGGAATAATCTAGAATATGAAAGGTAACTTCCTTGTCATATCCAAGTCATGTTCTGTTCTTGTTATGTGGAAGTGGATTTACTGTATGTTGTTTCATCATTGAAAGGTTTTCTTCACTAAACTCAAAAGAAAACTCTTGAAATGTAGGTTCAAAAATAGCTTCATCTTTTTCTTCAGTTGGAGTTGTCTTACTCAGTTACTCCTTCACTGATTGTTGATCAAAATCATCTTCATCATCATTATCATAGAGAGGGTTGTGTTGAACAAAAACTAGTTAAAAACACTTCACTGGCTGTTCATTTTTTAGATCTATCAACTCATCGTTCAATAACTGGGATTGTGCTTGAAGAAGTCTAACTTTATCTTTCGTCACTTGCAAACAAGTTAGCATTGATTGAAGATTTTTTTTGTTCAATATCACTGTGTTGTCTTCAGTGGTGTTTATTAGAGTGTTCAAAAACTCTAATAATTCGAGACATTGCTCCATTTGAACACGCTTGCTTGAAATTATGGTTCACTTTCTCTTCACGCTCACTTGTACTCGCTCACTTGAACTTGTTTCTCGCTTGTACTTTCTCACTTGAACTTGCTTGAACTTCATGCTCACTTGAATTTTTCACTCATTTGAATTTGTCTCTAGTAAGATGAGGGTGTCGGATACCACCAAAAATGCACCCAAAATTTCATGTTTACAATTATTTGAGTTTCAACACTGAACCTATGGACCCAGGAATATAATGACACAAGAAAGTTGTGGGTGTCAGGTTCAATCGAGAATGCACCCAAAAATTAGAATTCAACTCAAATTGATTTGATTTTAAACTTACAAAAACCTGTTGTAAGTTATAGTTGATCTTGATTACTAACAAAAAAATACTATTTGTAAGTTTACAATGAATGCTTATTTCAAAGTTGAATTTATCTTCAAATTTGAAGATGTTCATGGCGTTGAATGTTGATTGAATTGATTCTTTGAGTATGAATGCTCGATGATGCTTTGACTTCCAGTGACGTCCAATTATCTTTTCATTACAAGCTTGATTTTTGCATTTTCTTTAGTATTCCTTGTCATTGTTTGATTGAAATTACTTTTGCTTGAATGTATGTGAATGGATAACATTAATTGTGTGTGTTTGTTTTCCAAATGAGATATGTCAAAGACTAGACACAAATTAGCATCTTCAAGGAAAAAATCATCCACTAGAACAATCATAATCACACACAAGCGCAAATGTCCTTAGACCCCCTTATTCAATTTCGAGGTGGTCTAGGACAAACATCCACCAAAAGTCATATTTTTATTAACTTGACATGATTAAAAGTCTATTGTCCTTTGAATACAAAAACAACCATTGTGAAGGACTCTTATCTTTACTCTTTTATAAAAACCTTTAGGGATTTCATTACAAAGGTTCAACTCTTGGCTCAAAAGAGACTTAGATAAAGTGATCAACCTCATAATTATGCCATCAAAGGCATTGATATGAACATACCCTCTTAACAATGATAGCACAAAGTCGATATAATTTTTATTTATTTTTTGTGTGTGTGAAACTATTTATATTACACAAGTATCGATTTCAAGGCATATATAAAAAAAAACAAAATTATTGAAATAATCACCTTGAATCTCCACACTGGTTGTTGGGTGATCTCACTTTCCAGCTGATGCATGGATCTCAAATGTCAATCGATGGCTTCTGACAGTGCGTTTTGATGTGGGGATTGGCTTTCTTTCAAACTGCTTGGCGATCTCCACGAGATCATTTGCATGATCTATTCTCTAAAATAAAAGAACATATATGTTGGGGATTCTTCAATTCTACAAGCCCTGGATTATATAATTATGACCACAATGTTTGGTGGTCCAAATTCCATTCGAACAGAAAATTACAATTCTCTCTTGAAACCTCAGATTATGGTACAACGATACCTATGACCACTTCTTATGCACAATCATAATCTCATTTATGGATCTTTAAATATGACACAATAATTACCTAGTTTGAAAATAGATTTTGCAATCACTGGATCAGATCGTTGAGATCAATGAGATCATTCAAAAGTTTCAAAGACTGCATAATATCCTTCAAATTGATATCAATCAAACAAATCACCAAAAATCAAGACTTCTTAACTGGCTATTGAGGAGTGCCAAAAACACCAAAAACAGACAACAAATTTGCAACTTTCACATTCATTGAGCGCCGAATTTGGCAGTACACTTGAGAGTTGCGTGATCTTGGGATCTGCATCATATTTTTGTGAGAAGAATTCAAGGAAAAACCCTCGTTCTACTTTTCAGAGGATGAAGGAATTTAACGAGGGTTTGGATGATAACGACAATATTCCATAATCGTTCTACACCAATGGCGGGTTGAAGATGATAGTATTTTGGACCATAAGAACATTAATTGCAGCTTCTGCAAGGAATTATTTGTTGCAATAGATTTTTTTCTGATCATCCAATGCTTCAGAACCTCGTTCTCACTGATGCATATGGATAGGGCATGCTTTATCTGCGTAGATGCTCCTTCAAATGATAACCACATTTTCATAATCTCGACATGGTTATTCACCCAACATATTCGTTTCATTTCCCCAATGAACTTTTCCAATCAAAGGGTCTCAACATTCCCAACTTTAATCGCTTCCTTTTGTAATATCCTTGTATCCCCCAATTTGGAATTAATTATAAAATAGGAATTACCATGCTAAGGCATGTGGACAATGTAAATGTATTATTGTTTGAGTTGCCAATAACTGGTTGTGGGGGTGAATCCTTGAAAGTACTAGCCATGATTTCACTAGAGGAAGAATGTGAAAACTATATGAGAGGGTTCATTATATCAAATAACCCCAAATTTCCCTTGATGAGGATGATAAACCTCCTTCGGATTCCAATGAGAGAAATCAGTTAATGAAGAAAGGATCAGTGGTTGAATTATCAACCACCCCCATGAATGGGAGCATGGTCTCGTTGCAGAATGTCATACTGAAGTACCACAAAGACCTACAGACCAGAGCTTCCTTCTGACAGAGGGAACGTGATGGTTCGGGAACCTTCCATAAAGAAGGAAGGTAAGATAGATACACACAGACAACCACGGAAGGGAGGAGAGGAGAGCACAAACTCATAAGGGAGATGCGTGGATCTCTCTAGGATATAATGAATAGAAGGTCGTGAGCTAGATGTGGAGAGAGAATCTAATAAGCCTCGCCGAGGCCATAACAAAGAGAAATATCTGAAAGTTGCAGAGAACAAAACCGAGCAAAAGCTGAACAAAGAAAGAATCCTTGAGAATTGCGAGAGTTCCCTGGTGATATCATGGATTGGAAGAGGGGTGGACAGAGTGTTAAGAATGAATGCCTCTGAGCCTATGGTAGGGTGGAAGGACGAACACCCACAGTCAGTTATCTAGCTACCACCTGTAATAGATAAGTAATCGCATATCTTGTGTATTTAAGTGGTACTGTGAGTTAAAGTTGGATATCCTATGAATGTTGCAGGGATGGTTATGTTTTCTTCTTGATTTATATTGTATTTCCTTCTTTTCTATCTGCTTGAATGTGAAATTAGGAAAATAGGAAATCATATGGATAGGAAATGTTTTATACTCGTAAATGCTTGCGTCCTGTGGTGGTTTAAGCTAGAGTCACGAACTGTATGTCCATTGACCTTGGACACAGTTTCATGAATGCATGTTGACCTTCCTAGTCAGTTTGAGACCCTAGAAGGACAAAGTTATTTACGTTGAAGAGAGGTAGTGCAGATATGAACAGTTTCCCTGTGAGGCAAGAAGAAACCGAGAACCACTTAAGTCCCAGACTTGACGAATGAGCACAAGGGGTATGCAAAAATTCTTCTAAGTGTTAAGTCCAGTAGAAAGAGTGTAACACTTTTATGTCCTTCATAACTGACGAAGCTCAGGAAGGATAGTGAGATTCAAGTATCGAAAGGGAATATCCTTTCAATTGGAAGATGAACAAACAAGATCCGTTCGAGAGAATCTACGGTCTGTCATGACCGTTAGATTTGAAGAAGGAGCATAGATGTTAACGCCTCGATTCCTTCAGTCTTCGCAAGTTCGATGAATTTTGGTAATCATCGTGAAAAGGATGGATTCTCTGAAATCTAAAACTCGAAGTCAAGATGCGATCTCGATCGTAGATCCAAGGATCTGTCGGGACCCTCCTTGACCATCGTATTGGCGAGATCGGAGTACGCACATTGGGATAATTGCACGTTGGCATGATTAAACTTTCGAAATCCGAAGTTGCAATGTGATCTAGACTGTTGGATCAAGGAAGGTCGTCGAACGTCGATCTGACACGAGTAGATTAATGCAAGGAGTATGTGGGAACTCGATATCCCCTAAGAACCAAGCTCATAATGAATAACACTTATCATAAGTTTTGACGAGATCCAAGAGTCAGACTTGTAGGAGAAGAAAAGGTTTGAAACCTTTGAAGACTGATAAATATACCAAGCAAGAGAAATCAAAAGCTCAGAAGGAGGAGAGACAATGGTCATTGGATCACAGTGAAAAGGATCGACAACCATTGGATCTGAGGAAGGTGCACGAGTCTTAACGCTCACAAGAACATGAGAGAGAACCTGTCAAGGATTGAGACTTGAAGTTTCTGAAGCCCGAAGAGCCAGAAAACCGATGTAGAAACTCAATCGTCTGATCATAGGAATAGATCTAAGCCACCAGATTGTTCGGGGTAAACTTCTAGCGTCGGATCGCTAGAGTGGATATGAGCTATCAGATACAGTGAGTCCGGAAGGGGGAAAGTTTGAAAATTGAGATTCCCAAAGCCCGAAGAGTTGAAGAGTCGTGATTCATTGATTGGCAAGGAGACACTTGTCAAAAAATTGAGAGCTTCGGGAAGATTATAATGGGGTTTCATCTTGAGAATTGATATTGTTGAACCCTGAAGGCCCGAAGACCTGAAGTGAACCTGGACCGATAGATCTAAGGGAGACGTGGCGTGAATCCATGAACTTCGAGTAAAGTCCTGAAGTGATTCATAGTCGTTGGATTCGGAGGACACGTGGCGCATATCTATGAGCTCCAGGTGAAGACCCAAAGTAATCCTCAATCATCAGATCAGGAGGACACGGGTCAGAGGATTGTAACCTTCGGATAAAATTCATTGGGAAAAAGGTTTGATATTTGAGATCTTAGAAGTCTGAAACTCGAACGAGATCTCGACCATAGATCGTGAAGAGGGTTGGAGGACCGTATATTTGGGTTGAATGGTCAAACACCCGAAGTGGAAGCAAGACAATTGATCGATTAGGACAGGTGTCTGCATATCGTTAGCTCCAAAAGGTTGAAGTACGGAAGAAGAAGGGTTTGAGATTTCAAAACCTTAAAGTCCAGAATTGTGAAGAGATCACAATCGTTGATCTAGGAGGGATAGATCGAGTCCCTAGATTTGAGAGGCAAAAATATGAACCATTGATTCAAATAGTATCGTCAAGATCACAAGATCGATGGTCCCATAGCATTACAGGGACTGGAGTTTCACAAAGTTTAAAATATCGAGGGTGGGCCACAAACCAAACCGTGGTTTCGTGAGGAGGACACGTGGAGACTTGAGGAGGATTACAGGCCCAAAAGTAGTTTGACTCCAAATCACTTGTGGTCACACCCACAATTTCATGGTCATCGACAAGGTCACATCTAAGGAGAGGCCAAGAGAAAAGGGGATAGCACCCAAACTTAGAGATTCCACAAGCGCGAAGGGAAGGTCGCGGGTACCATTAGACCTACACCAGGAAGTCAAAAGGGTCTGTGTTTTATTATAGAACGAGACCATCAAGGTCTCAGAGAGATGTTTGGCTCCAGAATCAAATATCCTTGATCGGGAGGTTGGGCTAGTTCCCTGACTTTCCAAATTAGAAACCATGGATGGAGAATCTATCCTTTAAGAAAAGAGAAAACTTTTGTATGCCCCGTCATGGGTGTGTTAAAAATCAGTATCAGAGCATTGTTACAACACTTTGCTTTCTTGGGCTCATGTACGAGTCGCGTAAGGAGATACTTTTATCTGCATTTACTCCTTGAGAAGAAGGACTGCAGATTGAACCTATGATTTGGGAATTCTTGTTGAATTTTAGCAGAAGAATTTCTTTAGCCCTTGTCAAAGTGATGACTACTCTTACCAGAGTAGGGATATGATAATTAACATTTATAATAAGACTTGAATGTGGATAGCTGAAGGTGGCAAGGTTCTATCAAGGGAAGCCGAAGCCCGAAGGACGAATGACCTAGTTTTTGTAACACTGCTTCTAAGCATGGACAGTTGGAACTTCAGGCACTGATGATGGTGGATTATATAATGGTTAATAATTTTGTGGGATTAAAGGAATCTGATAAGATCAGGTATTATCCCTGGAATATATAGTTACTTCTTTATATTAAATCGGAGTATATAACTCCTCAGGACCAGAGAAAAGTGAGATGGGTAAAACCCTATGGACACTGAGGAAAGAAGGTTTTCTTGCTAGACATTGTCGCATAAATAAGAAAGTGACCCTGGTTGGTTATTTCCATGAGATAAGGAAACATCAATACAAGATATGATTGTGAGACTAGTCCTATAAGTAACTGAAATCTCAAACTAAAGGACACTAATGATGAAATTAAACTATCAAGCAAATGCATGAGGTAAAAAGGTGCAAGAGATGCACCTACTTATACATGAATGTGTATACATGATCCTAAGGATGAATTGGAAGATCCTTGGGAGAAGGATCTAGAAGTATGATATGTCCATGTGTGTGAATGACATGGAAAAAGGTGCAAGCAATGAGCTTGAATGATGAATGTTTGAGCTGTGTGTGTATATGTTTGAGTGCATGGAATTAATCCATTGTGAAGCTTCTTGATAAGAAGCCTGATATTAATACCAGTTAGGTACGAATGATATTAAATGTGCAAGTGATGCACATGTATGATGTAAGAGTATAAGTATACTAAAGGCCCAATATGGTTTCCCTAATAAGTGAAACGTAAGGCTAGCATAACACTTTCCAAGATTGAACGAATACCATGGATGCATGGTTGAATCCATTATGAAGAGTCATGAAAGTTATGTTTTGAATGATAGCTTAAGAGGAATGTGTTCCATTCCCTCAAGAAATATTAGTGTAAATAGAAGAAAGAGTGGACAAGCAAGAATGCTCTATTTTCATAATAAGAGGCAATTGATTCTTCCTTGAAGGTCACATGAGAATGATGGTGAACAATCATGAGTTGATTGATTTTAAAATAGAGATGTAGGTGGGCTGTGAAATATACCTATGGAATCTACACATAGGTTTATGATTATGCATATGGTTAAGCACTGTAAATGTGTTGAACCTGCACAGAATAGATCTATCTAGAAAATATGACACACATTTGCAGAGAGAAATTGAGAAAGAAGAAGCAAGATAGAAAGAATGGAAGAATTCTCATTAACCGTATTCCACACTCAAAGAGTAAATAATTTACAATAGATATANCATGAGTAACTAATGAGCCATAGTGGCAGTCTAGATTGATATGGACACACACCATCAGTTACAAGAGTAAACTACCACCTAGTCTAGTCTCTCAAGCAGTTACGGGAGTGAACTGCCACCTAGCCGAGTTAACTAATCAACTAGTCTTCAGTTAACTGACTGAACAAAGAGTAGTGAGTTGGTGATGATCCCAATGTTGCATGGTGACAAAACCAATGCAACATCTAAACTCAACTCAACTAATCAAACTGAAGTGTCAACTGAAATTGAATATTCTCCAAGTGGAGTATTCTCCCCTAAAATATAAGAGACTAGATAATGACTAATTATGACTAATAAACAAGTAGAAACCTTAGGAAAAATAATTCCTAGGTGTGTGTGAAGTAATTCCAAAAAGCACATCATGGATGTAAGTTAACAAAACTAGAATAGGTGTGGACACATGCTCTAGATGCATCTCATAAATGCATGTCTATATTCCTTAAAGAATGCTTAGTGACAAGCTAAAGCTAATTCAAGATTGAGGCCATCACAGATAGTGATGGATATGCAATGAGGAAGTTGCATGCTGAAGGATTTCCCGGTGAAGAAACTGTGTAAG
>ML783593.1:483182-493865 GCA_009831015.1 Picea engelmannii
GAGGACAGGTGTCCGGGCGTTAAGCCATATGAGGAGGCATTGACAAGTGGCGTTAGCTCGAAGATAGGGAAGCCCCGATATCCGAGGACGTTGACCCTTTGACCATCGGGATTCGGGGAAGTGAAAGACCCGATATCGTGAGCACTGAACTCGCGAGTCCCGAGTTCCGAAGATAGGGACATCTGTGGGTCAGGAACTCCCGAGAGGAGTTGGAAGAGTATTAGACTCTTTGGGCCTGTGAGAGAATGAGAAGGTCCTGGTGAGAGCAGGGTCGAACCGTGAGGGTTGTGGGGAAGACCTCTGCGTCAGAGTAGAAGACTAATGAATGAATAAAGGAGTATGTTTGATTGACTAGGCTTGGTTGAAGCCATGTTAAGAAAATGCAGTGAGGTCCTTAGAGATAACTCAGTTGGGATGAAAAGTCCCAGGCGGTGTAGAAAGAAGTAGAATAAGGGGAGATCCCCTAACTACCTTCTTGCTATGTGTTATGTTTCCTATGGAATGAGAAAGTTGATTTACTGATAAAGGTAAATGTCTTGACACAATAGTGATGATGATTGTATTACTACAGAAAAATTGAGAACTGTATGTATTGCATTCATGGAAACCATTGAGGATAATGTGATGAAGTGCATAAAGATATGCTAGGGCATGTTGAAAAAGATTTATGGATTTGAATGTTATGATACATGTATTCTTATTTGACATTTCAACTAATGGTGCATGTTGTGTATAGAAAGGAATTGGAACGGGTAAGGAAGACAATTACCAATAATGGCCAACCTCAAGCAAAGTGTGACCATGGGAAGGTTGCGGTCGAAAGATCGTTGACAGGACTATGAAAATCCCGCTAAAGCACTACTGATGAGGTAAAGATAAAAAAGAGGGTGCTATCAGCCAAGAACAGTTGTATGCCATGGATACCCAAGTAGAGTATGATTTGAGAAGGAGAACCTGAATGTTGGAGGTATGAACCTCTAGCAGTGAAGGCTGATTGTATGATGCCGGAGCATCTGAGCCAAATGATCTTTGATTGACTCAAAAGGTCAAAAAACTTTACTAAGAGATCATAGAAATCCCTTCGATCAACTACAGTTCGAGGTCATGAGAATCATAAAGGAAATCCCTGATCAAATCAAGTTAATCAAGAACTTGACAACGAAAGTAAACACGAGACGTTCATCAAAAGTAAACTAATCTTAGTCATCAGATCGATTTCAAGATCCACTGGAGTTAACAGGTAAAACACCAGTCATTTGATAAGATCAATGACCCGTAATCATTGTAGAGATCGGAAGGAGAATTAAACTGCGATCTAGTTGAGGTTCCACAATCCATTGCAACCGTTGGATATGTGGGAAGAGAAATATTCATCGTTGAATTGCAGAAAAGAGGTTTAGCCAAGATCATAGCACCCGGACACGAGAGCTGCAAGGATAGCACTGAAACGAATAGAGATGAGGTCACAACTCTTGATCACATGGAGAGAAAACAGAGTCCATCCAGGCCAGTTAGACCATGGTCGCGGGGATTGTTTCTTTGGGAATAAAGGTTTTCATATTTAACACGTTGCATGGAATGCATTGAGGGAATGCATGTCACATAAGAGGGAAGACAATGGATTTTCAGTAAGGAAGGAGGACCTTCCAATGTTTTAATTACATTATGAAAGCGCTGAAGGAAAACAAATTTGGGTGGCCATGAGTGGTGGCACCCTGGTTATTAATGGAGGAAGAATGCTTAAAGGCATTCATGCGAAACTTTTGAGTTTTAGGGGTACTGATTTGGGATCGTGATCGGCCTATTGCAGGAACTATGGTCCTGTTGTAACAATGAATGAGAGTGAATAAACCATATGGTGAAAAGTTGGGCTAAGCTCCAACGCACCATGACCAAGTACTTGTCGTAGAGTGTGGGAAACTTAAAATCAATGCAAAGGTGCATTGGGTATGAAAGTGGCCATGAAAGTTGGCACATTCATTAAGGTCAATTGATATCTGAATTACATTCTGAAAAAACAAAATTGATAGGATGAAATGGTGCATAGGTAAGGGATGATGTATCCTTTAAAATATGAAGATGACTTGGACTATTAGTATGCTTGATTTTGAAAAGGTAATGTGCATGAAAACTAACAATTTGTTTGGCTGAGGAATGTTGAAATTGCAGGAAGAAATAGGTCTTGGATATGGAAGTATTGTAAGCCCCTAAGGAAGGCCAGTTGTCTACTGAGCCAAACTGCAAGGAATGATATTTCCTTTTTGAGAAAGTGAATTTGATTGTTAGTATGCACAATTTTTAAATTGTTTGTGATGACGTTATAAAGATACAATAAAATGCATGTGCATGGAAACTAACAATTGTTTGGTTGATTGAAGTTGAAAGTGCAGGAAGCAAATGAGTCTTGAATATGGATGCATTGTAAGCCATAAGGAAGACCAATTTCCTGCAAAGCCAAACCGTTGTGGGAAATAAATACCCATAATTATGAATATGGTTCCTTTGCAGAACAAATATGAAAACAAATATGGGTACAAAATGTGGAATTTGGATATCTGTGGGTCACATATTTACAAGAAAAATTTGAATTTAAAATTTATGATGATGTCTCATGAATTTTTATATGCCTGTGATATGGGTGAGAAATAATATAATCCAATCGCATGAAATAAATACTGACTCGGGAAAATGAGAGTAGCCTTCGTCCCTAACTTTAGCTAAGCCGGAAGGCTGTTAAGATGTAAAAGCATGAAAAATGGCTACTGCTGAGCCATGAGAACCCCGTGGTAATCCATGATCGCCTAGAATATATTGTGTTGAGGTAACACAAGCCGAAGGGAAGCCTCGACAGAGCAAGTCCGAGGGACACCTCGATTGTAAGACTTGATAGGGTCTCTGGAATTCTTCCTATGCGAGAAAACCTTGGCAGGGCAAGATGGATCCCCCGAGGGACTGTATAGAAACGAAGGGGATGCCTGAGCCTAAGCCTAGAGTGTGAGTGATGACAGGGAAGAGGATACCTTAATAGTTCTTGTAAACTATTGGGATCATGCACACGGTGGGTAGTTCTTCCTGTGCGAGAAAACCTTGGCAAGGCAAGATGGATCACCCGAGGCATTGTATAGCAGAAAAGGTGATGCTTGAGCCTGGGCCTGGAGGGTGAGTGACTGCAAGGAAGATGAAATATTGATAGTTATTGTAAACTATGGATTGGGATCATGCACCCAATGGGTACGTCAAGGAAAAACAATGAGCTTGGATAACAAAACAACCATGTGGATACAAATCCATAAACTGTGCAGATAATTATTGTGCTAAGATTATGAAAACTTTCCTAGAAATTTTTATGCAATGATTTTGCATAAGACTATGATTAACGTGCTTGATTGTCTAATAATTACTAAAATCAGGTGACAAAGATCAATATTTCTGAAACAACTGAATGAGGAAGGCATGAAAGGTGTTTTTGAGGAAGAACACCAAGGACAATGTTGCTTTAAGGGGGAGGGAATTGTAATATCCTTGTTTCCCCCAATTTGTAATTATTCATAAAATATGAATTACTACGCTAAGGCATGTGGACAATGTAAATGTATTATTGTTTGAGTTGCCAATAACTGACTGTGGGGGTGAATCCTTGAAAGTACTTCCCATGATATCACTAGAGAAAGAATGTGGAAACTATACAAGAGGGTTCATTATATCAAATAACCCCAAATTTCCCTTGATGAGGATGATAAACCTCCTTCGGATTCCAAGGAGAGAAATCAGTTAATGAAGAAAGGACCAGTGGTTGAATTATCAACCACCCCCATGAATGGGAGCATGGTCTAACTACAGAATGTTATCCCAAAGTACCATAGAGACTTGCAGACTTGAGCTTCCTTCTGACAGAAGGAACATGATGGGTTGGGAACCTTCCAAAAATAAGGAAGGTAAGATAGATACACACAGACAACTAGATAAGGGACGAGAGGAGAGTGCAAGCTCGTAAGGGAGATGCACAGAGCTCTCCAAGAGATAATGAATAGAAGGCCATGATCTAGATGTGGAGAGAGAATTTGATAAGCCTCATCGAGGCCATAACAGAGAGAAATATTTGAAAGTTGTAGAGAACAAAGCCCGAGCAAAAGCTGAACAGAGAAAGAATCCTTGAGAACTGCAAGAGTTCCTTAGTGATATCATGGCTTGGAACAGGGGTGGCCAAAGTGATAAGAATGAATGCCTATGAGCCTATGGTAGGGTGGAAGGATGAACACCCACAGTCAATTAGCTAGATACCACCTGTAATAGATAAGTAATCGCATATCTTGTGTACTTAGGTGGTACTGTGAGTTAAAGTTGGATATCCTATGAATGTTGCAGGGATGGTTATGTTGCTTCATGATTTATACTGTATTTCCTTCTTTTGTATATGATTGAATTGAAAATTAGGTAAGTAGAAAATCATATGGATATGACATGTTTTATACTCGTAAATTCTTTCATCCTGTGGTGATTTAAGCTAGAGTCATGAACTGTATGTCCGTTACCCTTGGACATAGTTTCATGAATGCATGTCGACCCTCCTAGTCGTTCTGAGACCCTTGAAGGACATCATCAGATACGCTTAGGAGAGGTAGTGCAGATATGAACAGGCTCCCTGCGAAGCAAGCAGAAACCAAGAAGCACTTAAGTTTCAGACTTGACGAATGAGCACAAGGGGTACGCAAAAATTCTTCTAAGTGTTAAGTCCAGTAGAAAGAGCGTAACTCTCTTAGGTCCTTCATAACCGACAAAGCTCAGGAAGGATAGCGAGATTCAAGTATCAGAAGGGAATATCCTTTCAATTGGAAGATGAACGAATGAGATCCGTTCGGGAGAATATAAGGTCTATCACGATCGTTAGATTTGAAGAAGGAGTGCAAATGTTAATGCCTCGATTCCTTCAGTCTTCGCAAGTTTGAAGAATGTTGGTAATCATTGTGAAGGGGACAAATTCTCTGAAATGAAAAACCCAAAGTCGTGATGCGATCTGGACCGTAGATCCAAGGATCTGTCAGGACCCTCCTTGACCGTCGGATTAGCGAGATCGGAGTTTGCGCATCAGGAGAATCACATGTTGGCGCGACTAAAATTTCGAAATACAAAGTTGCGACGTGATATGGACCGTTGGATCAAGGAAGGTCGTGGGTCGTTGATCTGACGCGAGAAGATTAACACAAGGAGTATGTGGGCACTTGATATCCCCTAAGAACCAAACTCAGAAGGGATAGCACTTATCATAAGTGTTGACGAGATTCAAGAGTATGAATCATAGGAGGAGTAAAGGTTTTTAAACCTTTGAAGACTGATAAATCTACCAAGCAAGAGAAATCAGAAGCTCAGAAGGAGGAGCGATAGTGATCGTTGGATCATAGTGAAAAGGATTGACAGCTGTCGTATCTGAGGAAGGTGCATGAGTCTTAACATTCGCACGCACATGAGAGAGAACCTATCAAGTTTTGAGACTCGAAGTTTCCAAAGCCCGAAGAGCCGAAAAACCGAAGTAGAATCTCAGTCGTCTGATCGTAGGAACACATCTGAGATGTCATATTGTTCGGGATAAAATTCAAGTGTCAGATCGCCAGAGTGGATCTGAACCGTCAGATACTGTGAGTCTGGGAGGGGGAAAGTTTGAAACTTGAGATTCCCAAAGACCGAAGAGCCGAAGATCTGTGAGTCATCGATCGAAAAGGAGACACTTGTCAATAGATCAAGAGCTCCAGGAAGATTATAGTGGGGTTTCATCTTGAGTACTGAGATTGCCAAACTCGGAAGGCCCGAAGACTCGAAGTGAACCTGGATTGACAGATCTAAGGGAGACATGGCGTGAATCCTTGAACTCCGGGTAAAGTCCCAAAGTGATTCATATTCGTTGGATTCTGAGGACAAGTGGTGCAAATCTGTGAGCTCTGGGTGAAGACCCGAAGTAATCCTCGATCATCATATCAGGAGGACATGTATCAGAGGATTGTAACCTTCAGATAAAATTCATTGGGAAAAAGGTTTGAGATTTGAGATCTTGGAAGTCCGAAACCCGAAGGAAATCTTGACTGTCGATCATGAAGAGGGTTGGAGGATCGTTGATTTGGGTTGAATGGTCAAACACCCGAAGTGGAAGCAAGACCGTTGATAGAGTAGGACAGGTGTTTGCAGATCGTCAGCTCCGGAAGGTTTAAGTACGGAAGAAGAAGGGTTTGAGATTTCAAAACCTCAAAGTCCAGAATTGCGAAGAGATCACAATCGTTGATCTAGGAGGGACAGATCAGGTTTGTAGATTTGAGAGGCCCAGATATGAACCGTCGATTCAGACAATATTGTCAAGATCGCAAGATCGACGATCCTGTAGCATTGCAAGGATGGGATTTGCATGAAGTTTAAAATATTAAGGGTGGGTCGCAATCCAAACTGTGGTTTCACCAGGAGGACACGTGGAGACTTGAGGAGGATTGCGGGCCCAAAAGTAGTTTGACTCCAAACTGCTTGTGGCTACGCCCACAATCACGTGGTCATCGCTAAGGTCATGTGAGGAGAGGCCAAGAGAAAAGGAGCTAACGCCCAAACTCAAATATTCTGCAAGAGTGAAGGGAAGGTCGCAGGTACCATTAGACCTGCACCAGGAAGTCAAAAGGTTCTGTGTTTTATTACAGAACAATACCATCAAGGTCTAAGAGAGATGTTTGGCTCCAGAATCGAAGATACTTGACTGGAAGGTCGGGCTGGTTCCCTGACTTTCCAAATTAGAAACCATGGATGGAGAATCCATCCTGTAAGAAAAGAGAAAAAAAAATGATGCCCCCATCGTGGGTGTGTTACACCCTTCCTTCCAATTTTCATAATCTATATGCAGGCTACCAATCCACGAATTCATCAATGAAATCAAAATTCACGAGCCTGACCATTAATTTCCAAACAAATTGTCATCATGATTTCAACAAAGAGAAATCGTTTGTTCTCAAGACAAATAACCAATCAACAGTTGACAAAATAAAACACCGGTTTTCACAAGTTGAACACACCTTGGTCAACAATTAACCTAGAATGTTCAATGAACGATGAACTTGTCAATACTGCTCAACGCAGAGCAATCCTCCACAAATTAAATCCACTAATTACTCCATTCAACAGGATTTACTCCAATATTTAAAAACACAGAGACATTCAATGGCATAATGAATTCTATTCATTCATTCTATTCTAGATATATACATTTTCCCACAACTTGCTTGCACATCAATGTCCAAGTCGAATAATGGCATTGTTATTGAAGCAGTTTCTACTGTCTGCGAGAACTTTGGGACTGCAAACTAATCAGGTTGTTTGAATTGGATTTTATCTAAAGACTTTGGAACTTTGTTGATAGTCATGCACATGCCAAACCCATAGAAAGCATGCATGCGTAGGTCCACCAATATGTTCAAACACACAGTCACTCAAATACATCCAAAAACAACTCACGCGCTACAGCAACGTCCCGAACGGTATCTCTTGCAGATTTTCTCATTTATACAATTTTGTTTTGGATGTAATTATGGATTTAAGGAGCAATTATTAAGGCATTTGCCTTCTAATCTAATAACAATGTATGGAAATTGCAATCTCATTTTTATTTCACAATAAAACAAAGATCCATGAACTAATCAGATCTGAATACCATGTCACCAGATCATTGATCTAAAGGAATTTTTGACAGTTTGAAAGAGTGAACAATCATTAAAGGAAGTAGAAAAATCGACAGCTTGAAGCAACAACTGGTAATGGTCTCTCAATTGTTCCCCGTGACCTCATATTTTGGGCAATCTCTAGACTGATCACAGATATTTTGGGTAATCTCCAGACTGACTTTAGATCTTAATTCAGATCGCTTCAACAATGAGCCATTGGGTTGATCTTTTTGAATCAATCCATATCCATAATGCCAAAAAGACTATATTTCCATATCACACACCAGTTCTTTGAAAAAAATATTGATCACCGAAAAACATGAACCATGTACTAAAAATGTTCACAATGGAAAAATGTAAATCAAAATTACCAGATCTCTTGGCTATGCTGTCTTCGTCATTGCATGTTCAAAAAAGGTGTAGATCTACGATTTTGTTTCCAATCTATTACTACATATCTCCAACACCATAGTGATAGGCCTTCAATTACATATTTCAAACAAATTCACCTTCCACGGATCACCACCACGGTGAAGTTATTAGGCCCTTAAGATCATAAGAGGTCTGATATTATCAACCGTTCTTCCCATATCATCCTCCACCAACATCATTTCTTCACCATGGATTTGATACCAATTGATAAAATATAGACAGGAACAACAAGATGGTAGAAAAGGCTCACTAGCCAACACTTAATGTATTCACACCAATGGTACATATTTATAGTACAATGGGTGATGCCACTTCATAGAGAGATTTTCTCTAGATCCTAAAATCATGCATGATGACTAGGCTAGGAAATCTTAACTAACTCATTAGTTATCACTTGATGATATATTGCTAATATCCTAAATGAATAATACAAATATAGGTGACAATTAGACTTAGTGGTTGGTTAAGGTAAACCATAGGCTAACATAGATGATGGACAAGAACACTTTTTGTTGCAGTGATCTTGGGTTTCTATGTAATGCAGGGTTCGAAAATTTCAAAGTGTTTGAACAATTTAAAAAAGAAGAAAAAAAAACTAACCACCTTTTTGTCTCTCTGCCGCAGTGAGAAGAGTGACTGCCAGACTCCCAAAATTTTTGTTCAAATATCAAAAATTAAATGATGCACCTTTCATCTTTGGGAATCCTTCAACAACTTTTATCATGAGCCAAAAGAATTTCTAAATTTTATATCATCTATAATGAAATCAAAGTAATAGTTACATTGAAATATGTGAGATTTCTTGATTGAAGAAGTACAATATCATGAAGCTCGAGAAAATATGAAATATGATATCTAATGCCTTTTTTAGTTTTGGTCGTATGAAATATGATATCTAATGCATTTTCTGGTTTTGGTCATCGTGCCATGATATTCCATATCTTTTTAAGCAGATTTAGAGCGTGTTGTAAATGTGGTAGTTACATGGGAGATTGCAATTTTATTATTGGTGTGAATAAAAAATAAAAGGGTTTAGAGTTAACCAATATGTTTTCAACAACTTCTCAAAGTGAAAGTGAGAAATGGAACTAAAAGGGAGGTAAGTAGGGGAATGAACAAAAATCAGTTATAAAGTTAATTTTAATAAAATTATGGTTTAAAATTAATTTAATTTATGGATATTTTTAATAAATTTATGGTTTAAAATTAATTTAATGCAAGTAATTATGGATATTTTTAATAAATTTATGGTTTAAAATTAATTTAATGCAAATGATTATGGATATTTAATAAAATTATGATTTAATCACTTATAAAGTTAATTTTAATAAAATTAAGGTTTAAAATTAATTTAATGCAAGTGATTATGGATATTTTTAATAAACCTATGGTTTAAAATTAATTTAATGCAAGCGATTATGGATATTTTTAATAAATTTATGGTTTAAAATTAATTTAATGCAAGCGATTATGGATATTTTTAATAAATTTATGGTTTAAAATTAGTTTAATGCAAGTGATCCGGGATATTGATAGTATTCATTGTTTTGGATATTTTTAATAAACTTATGGTTTAAAATTAATTTAATGCAAGTGATCATGGATATTTAATAAAATTATGGTTTAAAATTAATTTAATGCAAGTGATCCGGGATATTGATAATGTTCATTGTTTTGGATATTTTTAATAAACTTATGGTTTAAAATTAATTTAATGCAAGTGATCATGGATATTTAATAAAATTATGGTTTAAAATTAATTTAATGCAAGTGATCCGGGATATTGATAATGTTCATTGTTTTGGATATTTTTAATAAACTTATGGTTTAAAATTAATTTAATGCAAGTGATCATGGATATTTAATAAAATTATGGTTTAAAATTAATTTAATGCAAGTGATCTGAGATATTGATAATGTTCATTGTTTTGGTTTATGGGACAAAAGATTAAATAATTTTCACATTTTTGTTTTTATATTTAAATAGCATAAAATAAAAAGTTTACAAGATTTTGTTTTTATATTGAAAATGGGAAAGTATGGGAAGTTATTTATCATAAAGGAGGTGACATTGTTCACATATTAGTTTACTCTCAAATGAAAATATTAAGATTATTTTTTTTTTCATAAGCTAAGATTATTTTTATTTTCATAAATTAGGAAGTTCTCAACCATGATTAATTTTTTTCTTTTGATAAATTAGGAATTTCTCGAAAATAATTAAATTATATAATTAGGTAAAATTATGTAAAACTCTAATTATATAAAATTAGGTAAAACTAAAATATAATATATAATATTTAAATATATATATTTATTAACTATGATAATTTCTATAGGAGCATAACATTCATCCATATTATATTTTATTTTGCTTTTCAAATTCAATCCATCATATTTCTTTATTTTTCATAATATAGAGGGATTTGTTTTGTGGTTGGCATGGAGCAAAACATCCCACCGTAGAGGGATAGGAGGCATAGCTTGTTATATTAGAAAGAGAATTTATCCTCACATTCAACTTCATAAGATTAACCCTCTCAATCAATACATTTGGATAGAAATT
>ML783593.1:495111-511987 GCA_009831015.1 Picea engelmannii
TGTGGACCATCTTTTTACTTTTAGGATAATTGCAGAGGAGTTCTGCAATACTAAAACTAATCTTTTTTGTTGTTTTTTTTTTTTTTTTTAATTTAGAAATGCTTTTGACATGGTTCCTAGGAAAAACCTTTGGAATAGGTTGGAAGAGATAAAAGTGTCTCTCAAGTTGAGGGTTGCTACAATATGGATGTAGGAGAACGTTATTGCTAAGTTTAAAAACACTAAGGGCTGGTCAAAAGTAATTAACTGCAATATTGGAGTCAAACAAGGTTGTCCCTTGTCCCCTACCATTTTTGGCATATACATTGACAAGTTAGAAGATTGCTTGGAAAAAACAGTTTGTGTCGGTCCTACTCTCATTGGTATAGTCGTTAATCTTCTTCTTTATGTCGATGATATGGTTCTTATGGCAAGGAGTCCCCATGATCTTGAAAACCATGGGATGAAAGAGTGTGTCACTTTTGTGACACTAAGAAGGTTGAAGATGGCAAGCACTTTCTCTTAGATTGTCCAACCTATACCCATATTAGATCTCATTTTCAAAATATTTGTCACACTACCAACCTTCCTAACCTCTTAACTCAACAAAAGTATGGTGATCTTGGAAAGCTTCTCTTAATTTTTTTCAAGCACAGAAACAAAATTCTAAAGAATCACAAGTAATCACTTACCCTCTTAAGATCTGATAGACCAATTCGATCTTAGTGGGCGTTCATCATCATCATCATCATCACGATCACCATCACCATCACCATCATCAAAACCTTATTATTAACTAAAATCAATATACTTAATATTAATAATATATTAAATATATTAATATTTCACATTATAATATGTATTAAAACTTTATCATTAACTAAAAACAATATACGAAATCTTGTAACAATTAATATCATTTTTATATATAATATGTTTTGATGAATTGGTTTCCCATTAAAATTTTAACATGGCATAAGAACATAAAAACAATATATAAAATATTGTAACAATTAATCATTTAAATATTAGTAATGTTTTTTAGAGTATAATATGTATTGATGAATTTAAATTTTTAATTCATTAACATAGATTATATTTCAAAAAATAATATTATTATAATAATGAATTATGAAAATTTACATTCTCAAATCATTTAAATATTTATATATTATAGTGATTAAGTAGATAAAACTAATATGTTTTTTTAAGTAAATCAAGTTCATATACTTTTATATTGAAAAATATTTATTTAAATATTTATATAAAAGTATAGTAATAATATAACTAATTGACATTTACTGTACCCCCGGCTTCTTCGCTCCTCTGTAATAATATAAAATTCTGACTACTACGATTTTTACTGTACCTCCGGCTTCTTCGCTCCTCTGCCCCACTCAACTGTATCAAAGAATTCCCCCGGTTTCTTTGCTCCTCCGCCCCACACAAGTTAAGTTGATAGTCTTTCAATTTTCCAAATCAATCTCTGCATCTTTCGTTTTCCTGGCAGACTTTTATATGACACCTCTTTTCTCTCTCCAATACACGGCTTTTGACGGACGATGGGAATTTCATGGAATCTACGCTCCTCTGTCCCCACTCAAGTCAATACGCTCAATTCTCTGTAAACGCCTTCCGCCTTCCGCTCAGTTCGTTCCGGTTTCCATTCAAGTCAAGTCAATACGTGCGGTTTCTTCGCCCCTCTGCCCACTCAACTTGATTTCTTCGTCGCTATACCCCGCTCGAGTTAAGTCAATTGTCATACACTTTATATCATTGTCAAGGTTGAGAGCATCAGAGCTAAGACGACGTCGATTGAAAACAAAGGACCTTTCTTTTTATTTATAAAAATAGGGGCGCAAGCGACCACAATAGAGAATCAGCGAAGACCTCTATTTACAATATTAATAAGATGGGTTACGGGATTAGATCTCTGCATTCCTACCCATATGCGCATTATTTAGGCGATTCAGTATTAGTATTCACGCCATACTGGACTAATTATAAAGCCTGCAATCTTTCCTTCCTGAGTTGCAACTATGTCACTCTCCATAATCATTCAGGACTGCGCTGCGATAGGATTGGAATTTTTTAAATCAGTCTAAATTCCATGCATTTAGTAGCAAGCTGGAAGGTCGGTCAATTTCATGGTTAGGGGTAGGTGCTATGCCTACCTTAGCTATCTGTATAGTGATATACCTGGCATTTGGTGGGTATGAGTGTGAGTGTATTGGGGTTACCTAGATATGCATTCATTGGTATGCCTTGATATGCTAGGTAGATAGGTATTGAACTAGAAGAGGGAAGTGAGATATTTATAACATTTCATCATTTTTTTATTAAGAATTCGATTGTCATTCTAATAAAATAATGAAATATAATGAAATTAAAGCATTAAATATAATGATTGTCATTTTATTAAAGCATTAAATATAATGAAATTAAAACATCTTACATTGATCTGAATTGGATGTGAATAAGAAAAATTGGCTACACCATAGGCTTTTGAATAATCAATAATGGCAAGTTTCGAGGCTATGGATGATGGAGGTCGACTTATTGGTGTGAAGGGCCCCATGCCATCACTATTGGTGTCCACACTTATATTCAATTAAAAACACAAGGCATAAACAATATGTAAAGTTAAAGTAAAGGATTTTTGTAAAACAGAGAAAAAATGATGTATTAAAAAAATAACAATTTTTATGAGACCTCTTTCCCATTGTGCAAAAGGAAAAAAAAAAGTGAGGAGAAACGAGCTTGGGGAAAGTTGAAAGGTTGGAGACGCTTGACCTTCCATCTATCCCCCAGCTTTGTGTGTTGAGTGTTTTTTTGTATTAACTTGCATTTGTGGTTTATTGAAGTTGTTGGTTGTCTTTTAATGGCTTCTCTATAGATTGTTAGTCTTTGTTGAGTAGGTATTGAGATATTTCCTAAGTATTTATTTTGTGTGGGGGGTTTTTCTTCATATCATAATGGTTTAATGGTTTAATGGTGGATACCTATCCCAACAACTCTTTTTCCTCCATCGTTAGGTGATTTCAAAGATGGGAAATTGATGGTTCGTATTCCTAAGCTATTGCAAAAGTGTAGGTGGTTGAAAAATCAGGTTTTTTGTAATTGTTAAGACTTTTCTCTCTTGTAAGACACCCTTCTCTCTCCCAAAGGTGAATTGTCTTTGCTAGTTGATGTGTTCCTTGTTAGCTCACGTTTTGAAATTCCCACGCACCATATGGTATCTCTAGGCTTTTTTAACTCGTGAACAGGTTGATTTCTTCCCTACTAGGTCATTCCCTTAGAGTTGGGCATTTCTAACTCATGAAGAACATGTTGCTTTCTTCCTTATTGGTTTGTTCCCTTAGAGATGAGAGTTTCTAAATCATGAATAGGCTAATTTCTTCCTTGTTGGGTCATTTCCTTAGAATTGGGAGTTTTTAATTGTTTAACTGGACGTTCTCACTATTTGGTTGGATGCTCCCCTCATTGACTGGTGTTTTTAACTCCCATCACATACTGTGTGTTGTTGTTGTTGTTTACCTAGCATGTGTTCCCTCTCCAAGCAACCTCTCTCTATGACAAACAAGATACTAATCTTACCTGAGGTCGTAGATCCTTCTTCACTAAGTGTCGCATTGGGAATTATTCTATAGCCTTGGGTTGAGAGGGAATCCATCCTTTCTGGAGTGGAGTGAGTGATGCATGAGTGGGGATTTGATTAAAGAAAACACAGATTACCCTTGTAAGCTAGTGGTGCATTGTTCATGCTCCAAGCTTGATACTAGGCCTTTGTTTAAATTGTAGCATGTGCAAGTTATAACATAGTGATGGCAGAGTGTTCTTTCTGCACAATGTATTTCATCTCAGGATTGAATTGAAATAGTTCTGAAATTAGGCATTGGCCTTGATGCCATTTGTAAACACTCATAGCTTGCAACCCCTGTGAACAAAGTACAAGGAACTCTCATTTGTTCTATTGGGGAACAAATGCCGTAAGAATTTTAAACTGCAGTGACATCCTTGTTGATGAAATGGATAGGTTATAAGCCTACCATTTACGGATCAAATGGTATTAGAGCCTGAGTTTGAGTACACCTAGTGAGACCTATATGGTAAGTATCTGTAATCACTAAAGAATAAATGGACAAGAGTTATTGCCATGGTTAGAGTGAAGTAGGGAACCCCGAATGGTTGGAGAACATCAAGGAGGAGATAAAGAGGAAGATCCCAGGATCAGTTTGGACCGACTTAAACTAAACATGGCTATGTTGACATCAATGATGTCACAACTATTGGCGATGAAATGTACGAAAACACCATCAATAGAGGCTAGTCATGAAGACACCAAGAAATAAGAAAAGAAGCAAGAGGCAGAGTGAAAGGTTAAGTTAGAGATGGGAGAATGCAATTATAATATCTCACATGTACATTTTTTTGTGGAGGCCAAGGTGGACATCAAGCCATATGCCAAGGAATTTGATGCCATCAAATTGAACCAATGGATACAATAGATGGGGGTATACTTCATTGTACATGAAGTAACTGGAAAACAAAAAATTGCATTTGCTTGATTGAAGCTTGAAGGTCATGTTGTGGCATGGTGGGAGAGATATGCAATAGGGATATCATTGGAAAATGATCCACCAAAGACTAATTGGGATGTGCTCAAGGACATGGTCAAGGCCCAGTTATACCCAATCGAATATGATGATCACTAAAATATTATATGGCATTAATTCAAGCAAAGGCAAGGACAATCAGTGTAAGATTTCACCATTGAGTTCAAGAAGATTCAAATGGGAGTCTCTCTCAAAATTATAGACATGTTAATCAATAGTGTATAAGCACGGTGCCTCAAGGGAGACAAGTGGAAGCAACAGTCAAACACGCACAAGAAAGAGAACTACAAGAGTAGAAGAAAAATAAGAAAAATAAGAAGAATTGTAATGAGAAGAAGATTGTGGAAACACCAAAGGAAGAAACCCCTTCATCCAAGCAATGAAAAGGTTGTGATCAAAAGGGACACACTAAGAAGGACTGTTGGAAATCACACCTTGAGAAGCACCCCAAATATTTCCAAAAGAAGAAAAATAAAGCAATGTTAACTATGGATGTTGAGGAAAGGGTGGAAAAGACCTCAGACCTAGAAGGGAATATCATTTGCACCAATCTTCAAAAGTAGGTGGCATTAGTTAGTGGCAACCACATGGAGGATAAGGAGATGGATGAACTTTTCTACATTAAAATACACATGAAACATAGAAAGATGGATTGGTTGTTTGATCTTGGTTCACAGTCCAACTTAATCTTTACACAATTGATTGAGAAGCTTGGGCTACAGACACAAGATCATCCACAACCATACCCTCTGGGCTGGCTAAGGAAAGATGTGGAATTCAAAGTGACCAAGAAATGAAAATTCAAGTTCCACATCAACCATAAGTATGTGGATGAAGTGGTTATAGATGTGGTTCCTTTGGATATATGTGGAGTAATCTTGGAAAGCCCATACTTGTAAGTGAGAGATGCCATCTTCAGGAGGAGAGCTAAACAATATAGGCTAGTCAAGGAGATAAATACACATGCCATAAATGCACACAAGGAAAAATCCAAACCCTCTCTAATCATGCTCATCAGGTCGGCCATGATTTTCCTATGGAACATGCACAGTTAGTTGTGGGTTTCACATATACAATCCACAACTGCCCCTTTAAATATTTGAAAACATAAAATTTTAAGGAAACATAAAAGTTACAAGTTGGAAAAAGCTATAAGTTGCACATGGAGGTTGTGCATGACATGCATTCCATGTAGCCTTGATATCATCTCCTCAAGAATTTACAAATAAAGCCAAGGGAATTCTTGCAAGCATCCTTATGATGAATAATTTTAGTGAGAATTCTTGGCTACAAGTATTATCATTAATGAGAGCTAGGCATTAGATTTGTAGTGTGATCAAAGATTGAGTGATATTTAATCAATCATTGAGTTGGATTTCTCACCATAGTAAGTTCCCAAGGTATGCCAGTTGAAATACGAAGGCTTGTGCCTAAGGAGAAGACTCAGATCTTGAAGAAGGGAGTATAGTAGAAAGACTCAAGGTATCATACTTCTTGTTATTCTTTTATTAAATCAATATAGATCTATCTTCTCCCCCCCAAAAAAATATCTCTAGTTTATTGATTATTTGTTATCTTTAATGAAAATTTTGTGGTGTTTCTAATTTTTTGAGTAGATAGATAAAGACTTCTTTATGAATGCTATTTGATTGTGATAAATGAAGAATGATGAATGTCTTTGGTTTTGGTGGATTGTGAAGGATCTTTGATGAAGTATTGGAGCTAAGGCGAGCTCAAATGGAGCTTGCACAACGCTAAGGACAACCATCCATAATCATGTTCCTTTCTTTACTTCTTTTCATTTACTTATTAGCGTGTATAGTCTTAGGAAAGGAAGATTAGTTGTCTATCTATCTATCTATAGGTGTCTCACCACTCATTGGGGGTTTTCTTACTTAATCCATAGGTGTTTTTTTCTTTAAATAGAATTGGGATTAATTGTCTATCTTTCTATTTGCCAGTACCTCACCCACTCATTGAGGGTTTTCTTACTTACTCCATAGGTAGTTTTTTCTTTTAATAGAATTAGTGAACATATCATTGGGACATTTAAACCTTTTGAGAGAAAGTGGCAATTTTATTGTTCCACCATCCAACCAAGCCCCATTAACATTTTATCATAAAACACTACAACTTATTATTTATTATTATTATTTAATAGACATTATTAATCTAAGCATTTAAAAGTCTAGTATGAACATAAAACTCAATATCATATCTGACATAGGGGATATGTTTTATCCCTATAAAGATACATTGATAGGGATTTCTTAAAATGCTATGGTTGATATAATGATGAACATTACTAGAATCATTTAAAAATACATTCTTAACAATCCATGTAATATCCACCATTGATTACAAAAATGACTAACTATCTGATTGGAACATTGGGGGTGGAGATATATATCGAGATAACTTTTAGTAGTAAGTCCCCCAACATTTTATGGCATTCAAATAAAGCTTCTTAATCACAAATCTCTTTAATACTACATTTTTCATAAAATTATAAATTTAATAACTTTCTTAATTTTACAACACTCAACGTTCATATTAAATCTTTAATTAAATTTTAAATAAAACACAACAAAAAATTTCCATTCTAGGCACACCACACACTCTGTTCTTTATCGAAGATTTTTTCCCCGATTTCTTCGCTCCTTTACCCCACTCAGGTCAATAGTGTTTCAATTTCTCAAACGGATCTTTCCATCTTTCATTTTCCCGACAAGATTTTTCATGACACCTCTTTTCTCTCTCCAACACACAACATTTGACGGACGATGGGATTTTCATGGAATCTTCTACGCAAGATTTTTCACGGCAGATTTTTTTTTTGGGAAGAAAATTCGGCCCCTCTGCCCTCAATCAAGTCAAGTCAATATGCTAATTTCTCTGTAAACGTCTTCCAGATGCCCCTTTGCCCCACCAAAGTCAAGTCAATATGCTCAGTTCTCTGTAAACGCCTTCCAATTGCCCATCTACCCCACTCAATTCAAATCAATACGTCCAGTTTCTTCGCCCCTCTGCCCACTCAAATCGATTTCTTCTCCCTTATACCCCGCTCAGCTCAAGTCAAGCCAATACGCTTTCTGGATTTGCCTTCAGATTTCCCAAATCTATATCATCTTTCCTTTTGCTCAGAGACTTTTACATGACTCCTATTTTTCTTTTTCCAACTCAGTTTGACGGACGATGGAATTTGACAGAACGGCAATTTGTCTTTCGCCCAGGTTTCTATGGATTCTCTTACGATTTCCAACGCCCAATCTCTTCATTAATGGGAGATGATTTTATACGTTAGACTGTGGGATACATATATTCCCATCATAATATCCCTATGGATGATGGAGGCCGACTTATTATGATTGGAAGATGCATATCAAGGCTATGGATGATGGGGGCCGACTTATTGGTGTGAAGGGCCCATGTCATCACAATTGGTGTCCACATCTGTATTGAATTAAAAACATTAGGCCAGAACAATATGTAAAGTTAAGGCAAAGGAGCCCTGCCTCTTATAGTCTGATTGTTTAAGAAGGAGAAGGGGTTCTTTCACTGAGAAAGAAGATGGATGCTCCCCAAACCTTGTTGAGGAGCATAGAGTTGAACCAGAGAGCATGTGACTTTTCCATTGATGGATAATAAAGAGATGGCCCAAAGCCAATTGAATGTTGGTTTTCTCATTTAGGTTTCCAAGGTAAATCATGTCTTAATGAACATTATTTTATTCCGCGTGTTGAGTGTTTTACTGTATTTACTCACATTTGTGGTTTATTGAAGTTGTTGGTTGTTTTTTAAAGGCTGCATTGTAGATTGTTCATCTATGTTCAGTAGGAATGAGATGTTGGCTAAGTATTTATTTTATGTGGGAGGTTTTTCTTCATACCACAATGGTTTAATGGTAGATACCGATCCGAACAACTCTTTTTCCTCCACCATTGGGTGATTTCAAATATGGGAAATTGATGGTTGATATTCCTAAGCTATTGCAAAAGTGTAGGTGGTTGAAAAATTAGGTGATTTTCCCATATACAATCCACAACCACCCCTTTAAATATTTGAAAACATAAAATTTCGAGGAAATATAAAAGTTACAAGTTGGAAAAAGATAGAAGTTGCACATGGAGGTTGTGCATGGCATGCTTTCCATGTAGCCTTGATATTATCTCCTCAAGAATTTACAAATAAATGAATCAAAGCCAAGGGAGTGGAGTCTAATTGAAAGCATCCTTATGATGAATAATTTTAGTGAGAATTCTTGGCTACAAGTATTATCATTAATGAGAGCTAGGCATTAGATTTGTAGTGTGATGAAAGATTGAGCGAGATTTAATCAATCATTGAGTTGGATTTCTCACCATAGTAAGTTCCCAAGTCATGCTAGTTGAACGACGAAGGCTTGTGTCTAAGGAGAAGACTCAGATCTTGGAGAAGGGAGTATAGTAGAAAGACTCAAGGTATCATACTTGTTGTTATTCTTTTATTAAATCAATATAGATCTATCTTCTCCCCCACAAAAAAATATCTCTAATTTATTGATTATTTGTTATCTTTAATGAAAATTTTGTGGTGTTTCTAATTTTTTGAGTAGATAGATAAAGACTTATTTATGCATGCTATTTAATTGTGATAAATGAAGAATGATGAATGTCTTTGGTTTTGGTGGATTGTGAAAGATCTTTGATGAAATATTGGAGCTAAGGCGAGATCAAATGGAGCTTTAACAACGCTAAGGACAACCATCCATAATCATGTTCCTTTCTTTACTTATTTTCATTTACTTATTAGCGTGTATAGTCTTAGGAAAGGAAGATTAGTTGTCTATCTGTCTATCTATAGGTGTCTCACCCACTCATTGAGGGTTTTCTTACTTAGTCCACAGGTGGTTTTTTCTTTAAATAGAATTGGGATTAATTGTCTATCTTTCTATTTGCCAGTACCTCACCCACTCATTGAGGGTTTTCTTACTTACTCCATAGGTAGTTGTTTCTTTTAATATAATTGGCGAACATATCATTGGGACATTTAAACCTTTTGAGAGAAAGTGGCAATTTTATTGTTCCGCCATCCAATGAAGCCCATTAACATTTTATCATAAAATACTACAACTTATTATTTATTATTATTAGTTAATAGACATCATTAATCTAAGCATTTAAAAGTCTAGTATGAACATAAAACTCAATATCATATCCGACACAGGGGATAGATTTTAACCCTATAAAGATACATTGATAGGGATTTCTTAAAATGCTATGGTTGATATAATGATGAATATTACTAGAATCATTTAAAAACACATTCTTAACAATCCATGTAATATCCACCATTGATTACAAAAATGACTGACTATCTGATTGGAACATTGGGGGTGGAGATATATATCGAGATACCTTTTAGTAGTAAATCCCCCAACATTTTATAGCATTCAAATAAAGCTTCTTAATAAAAAATCTCTTTAATACTACATTTTTCATAAAATTATAAATTTAATAACTTTCTTAATTTTACAACACTCATGATTCATATTAAATCTTTAATTAAATTTTAAATAAAAAAAAACAAAAAAATTCCATTCTAGGTGCACCACACGCTCTGTTCTTTATCGAAGATTTTTTCCCCGATTTCTTCGCTCCTTTACCACCACTCAGGTCAATAGTGTTTCAATTTATCAAACGGATCTTTCCATCTTTCATTTTCTCGACAGGATTTTTCATGACACCTCTTTTCTCTCTCCAACACGCAGCCTTTGACAGACGATGGGATTTTCATGGAATCCACGCAAGATTTTTCATGGCAGATGTTTTTTTTGGGAAGAAAATTCGGCCCCTCTGGCCTCAATCAAATCAAGTCAATATGCTAAGTTCTCTGTAAACGTCTTCCAAATGCCCCTCTGCCCCACTCAAGTCAAGTCAATATGCTCAGTTCTCTGTAAACACCTTCCAGTCGCCCATCTACCCCACTCAATTCAGATCAATACGTGCGGTTTCTTCGCCCCTCTTCCCACTCAAATTGATTTCTTCTCCCTTATACCCCGCTCTCGCTTAGCTCATTTCAAGCCAATACGCTTTCTGGAATTGCCTTCAGATTTCCCAAATCTATATCGTCTTTCCTTTTGCTTAGAGACTTTTACATGACTCCTGTTTTTCTTTTTCCAACTCAGTTTGACAGACGATGGAATTTGACAGAACGACAATTTGTCTTTCACCCAGGTTGCTATGGATTCTCTTACGATTTCCAACATCCAATCTCTTCATTAATGGGAGATGCTTTTATACGTTAGACTGTGGGATACGTAACTTCCCATCATAATATCCCTATGGATGATGGAGGCCGACTTATTATCATTGGAAGATGCGTATCAAGGCTATGGATGATGGAGGCTGACTTATTGCTGTGAAGGGCCCATGTCATCACAATTGGTGTCCACGCCTGTATTGAATTAAAAACATTAGGCCAGAAAAATATGTAAAGTTAAGGAAAAGGATTCTTGTAAAAGCGAGGGAAAATGATGTATTAAAAAAATAGAACTTTCATGAGACTTTTTTTCTATTGTGCAAAAGACAAAAAAAAAAAAAGGGAAAGGGAGGAGAAACAAGCTTGGGAAAAGATGAAGGGTTGGGATGCTTGACCTTCCATCTATCTCCCAACTGTGCCTACCTCTTATAGTCTAATTGTTTAAGAAGGAGAAGGGGTTCTTTCACTAAGAAAGAAGATGGATGATTCCCAAACCTTGTTGAGGAGCATAGAGTTGAACCAGAGAGCATGTGAATTTCCCATTGATGGATAATAAAGAGATGGCCCAAAGCCAATTGAATGTTGGTTTTCTCATTTGGGTTTCCAAGGTAAATCATGTCTTAATAAACATTATTTTCTTCCGTGTGTTGAGTGTTTTACTGTATTTACTCACATTTGTGGTTTATTGAAGTTGTTGGTTGTTTTTTAATGGCTGCATTGTAGATTGTTCATCTCTGTTGAGTAGGAATGAGATGTTTGCTAAGTATTTCTTCTATGTGGGAGGTTTTTATTCATACCACAATGGTTTAATGGTAGATATCTATCCGAACAACTCTTTTTCCTCCACCGTTGGGTGATTTCAAATATGGGAAATTGACGGTTCATATTTCTAAGCTATTTCAAAAGTGTAGGTGGTTGAGAAATTGGGTTTTCATAACAATTAAGTCTTTTCTCTCTCCCAAAGGTGAATTTTATTTTTTGGTTGATGTGTTCCTTATGGGCTCATGTTTTGGAGTTCCCACACACCATATGTTATCTCTGGGAATTTCTAACTCGGTGACCATGATGATTTCTTCCTTGGTCGGTCATTCCCTTAGAACTGGGAATTTCTAACTCATGAATAATGTGCCAATTTCTTCCTTGTTAGGTTTTTCCCTTAGAGCTGGGCATTTCCAAATCATGAACCAGACGATTTCTTCCTTGCTAGCTCATTTCCTTAGACCTAAGCATTTTTAATTGTTTAACTGGTCGTTCTCACAATTTGGTTGGACACTCTACTCATTGACTAGTGTTTTTAACGCCCATCACATACTATGTTTTCTTCTTTGTTTACTTAGTATGTGTGCCCTCTCCAAGAAACCTCTCTCTCATAAGCAATATACTAATCTTCAGTGACGTTGTAGATCCCTCTTCATTGAATGTTGCATTGGAAATTACCCTACAATATTAGGTTGAGTGGGAATTCATCCTTTGTGGAGTGGATTGAGTGATGCATGAGCAGGTTTTTTCTTAAAGAAAGAACATATTAGGATTGTAACCTATTAGTGCATTTTTCATGCTCTGAATTTGATACTAGGACTATGTTTAAATCATATCATATGTAGGGTTTAATATATTGTTGATAAGTTGGTGACATAGTGTTATTTCTGTACAATGGATTCAAGCTCAAGAATGAAGTGAAATAGTTCCAAAATTAGGCATTGGACTTGAAACCATTTGTGGTTTATTGAAGTTGTTGGTTGTCGTTTAATGGATTCTATGTAGATTGTTAGTCTTTGTTGAGTAGGTAATGAGATCTTTCCTAAGTATTTATTCAGTCTGGGAGGTTTTTCTTCATATCACAATGGTTTAATGGTTTAATGGTGGATACCTATCCCAACAACTATTTTTCCTCCATCGTTAGGTGATTTCAAAGATGGGAAATTGATGGTTCGTATTCCTAAGCTATTGCAAAAGTGTAGGTGGCTGAAAAATCAGGTTTTTCATAATTGTTAAGACTTTTCTCTCCTGTAAGACACCCTTCTCTCTCCCAAAGGTGAATTGTCTTTTCTAGTTGATGTGTTCCTTGTTAGCTCATGTTTTGAAATTCCCACGCACCATATGGTATCTCTAGGCTTTTTAAACTCATGAACAGGTTGATTTCTTCCCTACCAGGTCATTCCCTTAGAGTTGGGCATTTCTATCTCATGAAGAACATGTTGATTTCTTCCTTATTGGTTTGTTCCCTTAGAGATGAGAGTTTCTAAATCATGAATAGAATAATTTCTTCCTTGTTGGGTCATTTCCTTAGTATTGGGAGTTTTTAATTGTTTAACTGGACGTTCTCACTATTTGGTTGGATGCTCTCCTCATTGACTGGTGTTTTTAACTCCCATCACATACTGTGTGTTGTTGTTGTTGGTTACTTAGCATGTGTTCCCTCTCCAAGCAACCTCTCTCTATCACAAACAAGATACTAATATTACCTGAGGTTGTAGATCCCTCTTCACTAAGTGTTACATTGGGAATTATTCTATAGCCTTGGGTTGGGCGGGAATCCATCCTTTCTGGAGTGGAGTGAGTGATGCATGAGTGGGGATTTGATTAAAGAAAACACAGATTACCCTTGTAACCTAGTGGTGCATTGTTCATGCTCCAAACTTGATACTAGGCCTTTGTTTAAATTGTAGCAAGTGCAAGTTATAATATAGTGATGGCAGAGTGTTCTTTCTGCACAATGTATTTCAGCTCAGGATGGAAGTGAAATAGTTCTGAAATCAGGCATTGGCCTTGATGCCATTTGTAAACACTCATAGCTTGCAACCCCTGTGAACAAAGTACAAGGAACTTTTATTTGTTCTATTGGGGAACAAATACCACTGGTGACTGATTGGGATGTGCTCAAGGACATGATCAAAGCCTAGTTCTACCCAATCAAATATGAGGAGCACTAAAATATTGTATGGCATTAATTCAAGCAAAGGCAAGGACAATTAGTGTAAGAGTTCACCATTGAGTTCAGGAAGAGAGCAATTCAATTGGGAGTCTCTATCAAAAGTATAGACATGTTAATCAATAGTGTATAAGCATGGTGCCTCAAGGGAGACAAGAGGAAGCAACAATCAAACATGCACAAGAAAGACAACCACAAGAGTAGAAGAAAAATAAGAAGAATTGTAATGAGAAGAAGATTGTGGAAACAACAAAGGAATAAACCCCTTCTTCCAAGCAGTGCAAAGGTTGTGATCAAAAGGGACACACTAAGGAGGATTGTTGGAAATCACACCTTGAGAAGCACCCTAAATAATTCTAAAAGAAGAAAAATAAAGCAATGTTAACTATGGAAGATGAGGAAAGGGTGGAAAAGACCTTAGACCTAGAAGGGAATATCATTTGCACCAATCTTCACAAGTAGGTGGCATTAGTTGGTTGCAACCACATGGAGGATAAGGATATGGATGAACTTTTCTACATTAAAATACAAATGAAAGAGAGCAAGATGGATTGGTTGTCTGATCTTGGTTCATAGTCCAAATTAATCTTTACACAATTGATTGAGAAGCTTGGGCTAGAGACACAAGATCATCCATAACCATACCCTCTGGGCTGGCTAGGGAAAGATGTTGAATTGAAAGTGACCAAGCAATGCAAATTCAAGTTCCACATCAACCATAAGTATGTTGATGAAGTGTTTGTAGATGTGGTTCCTTTGGATATATTTGGAGTAATCTTGGAAATCCCATACTTGTAAGTGAGAGATGCCATCTTCAGGAGGAGAGATAAACAATATAGGCTAGTTAAGGAGATAAATACACATGCCATAAATGCACACAAGGACAAATCCAAACCCTGTCTAATCAATGCTCATCATGTCAGCCATGATTTTCCTATGGAACATGCACAGTTAGTTGTGGGTTTCCCATATACAATACATAACCGCCCCTTTAAATATTTGAAAACATAAAATTTCGAGGAAATATAAAAGTTACAAGTTGGAGAAAGCCATAAGTTGCACATGGAGGTTGTGCATGGCATGCATTCCATGTAGCCTTGATATCATCTCCTAAAGAATTTACAAATAAATGAATCAAAGCCAAGGGAGAGGAGTCTAATTGCAAGCATCCTTACGATGAATAATTTTAGTGAGAATTCTTGGCTACAATTATTATCATTATTGAGGGCTAGGCATTATCTTTGTAGTGTGATCAAATCTTGAGCGAGATTCAATCAATCATTTTGTTGGATTTCTCACTGTAGAAAGTTCCCAAGTCATGCCAGTTGAAAGACGAAGGCTTGTGGCTAAGGAGAAGACTCAGATCTTGGAAAAGGGAGTATAGTAGAAAGACTCAAGGTATCATACTTGTTGTTATTATTTTATTAAATCAATATAGATCTATATTCTCCCCCCCCCAAAATATCTCCAGTTTATTGATTATTTGTTATCTTTAATGAAAATTTTGTGGTGTTTCTAATTTTTTGAGTAGATAGATAAAGACTTCTTTATGCATGCTATTTGATTGTGATAAATGAAGAATGATGAATGTCTTCGGTGTTGGTGGATTGTGAAGGATATTTGATGAAGTATTGGAGCTAAGGCGAGGTCAAATGGAGCTTTCAAAATGCTAAGGACAACTATCCATAATCATGTTCCCTTCTTTACTTCTTTTCATTTACTTATTAGTGTGTATATGAGTATTAGGAAAGGAACATTAGTTGTCTATCTCTCTATATATAAGTGTCTCATCCACTCATTGAGGGTTTTCTTACTTAGTCCATAGGTAGTTTTTTCTTTTAACAAAATTGGTGAACATATCACTGGGACATTTAAACTTTTTGAGGGAGAGTGGTAATTTTATTGTTCCACCATCCAACCAAGCCCACATTAACATTTTATCATAAACTATTACAGCTTATTATTTATTATTGTTATTTGGTAGACATCATTAGTCTAAACATTTAAAAATCTAGTATGAACATAAAACTCAATATCGTATCCGACAAAGAGGTATAGATTTTATCCCTATAAATATACATTGATAGGAATTTCTTAAAATGCTATGGTTTATATAAGGATGGAAATTACTAGAATCATTTAAAAATACATTCTTAACAATCCATGCAATATCCACCATTGATTACAAAAACGAATGACTATTTGATTGGAACATTGGGAATGGAGATATATATTGAGATACCTTTTAGTAGTAAATCTCCCAACATTTTATAACTTTCTTAATTTTACAACATTCATGCTTCATATTAAATGTTTAATTAAATTTTAAATAAAACACAACAAAAAGTTTTCACTCTATCCACACCAAACGCTCTATTCTTTATCGAAGAATTTTGCCCCGATTTCTTCGCTCCTTTGCCCCACTCAATTCAATAGTCTTTCAATTCTTCAAATGGATCTTTCCATCTTTTTCCCAGCAGGATTTTTCATGACACCTCTTTTCTCTCTCCAACATGCAACATTTGACGGACAATGGGATTTTCATGGAATCCACACAATATTTTTCACGGCGAATGTTTTTTTCACAAATGTTTTTTTTGGAAGAAAATTCGGCCCCTCTTCCCCCACTCAAGTCAATTCAATATGCTCAGTTCTCTGTAAACGCCTTCCAGTTTCCCATCTTCCCCACTCAAGTCAAGTCAATACATGCGGTTTCTTCACCCCTTTGCCCAATCAATATCCCACTCAGCTCAAGCCAAGCCAATACGCTTTCTGGAATTGCCTTCCGATTTCCCAAATGTATATCGTCTTTCCTTTTTCCCACATAATTTTAGATAACACATGTTTTTCTTTTTCCAACTCAGTTTGACGGATGATGGAATTTGACAGAACGACAATTTGTCTTTCGCCCATGTTGCTATGGATTCTCTTACGATTTCGAACCTCCAATCTCTTCATTCATGGGAGATTCTTTTATACGTTAGACTGTGGGAACAATGTGAAGTTAAGGAAAAGTACAATATGTGAAGTTAAGGAAAAGGATTCTTGTAAAATAGAGGAAAAATGATGTATTAAAAAAATACAACTTTCATGACAACTGTTCCTCATT
>ML783593.1:512009-531392 GCA_009831015.1 Picea engelmannii
CCCCCAAGAAAAGGAGGAGAAACGAGCTTGGGAAAAGTTGAAGCGTTGGGAAGCTTGACCTTCCATATATCCCCTCAACTGAGCTTGCCTCCTATAGTCTGAGTGTTTAAGAAGGAGAAGGGGTTCTTTTGCTGTTTAAGAAGGAGAAAGAAGATGGATGCTGCCCAAACCTTGTTGAGGAGCATAGAGCTGAACCAGAGAGCCTGTAACTTGCCTATTGATGCATAATATGTTAAAAATCTAATCATAAGTTAGTTAGTTTACCTAACTGTTATACAATTATATGACAATTATGGTCTTCTTGTATTATATATGTACATCTATATCCATGATTATTTCAAGCATTGATGAATATAGAGTATGCATTTTCTGCTAATATTTATTTATCTCTGTTCATCATGGTTTCTTGATTGCTTGAGTTATTTTCATTATGTTTTTGTTGTTTTCTTCATTATGAATCTAATAGTGGTATCAGAGCATATTGATCTTATGAGCCTGATAGTTTATCAGATTCCTATAGTTTTTAGGGCTTGTTAGATCATGTAGTTTTTCTATGGAATTGAAATGCAGTGAGAATGGCTATTCGGTGAAAGAGAGCCGCCAGCTTTTGAAATTTGAGAAGCCTCGAGTAATACACGCTGATGTGGATCGCCAGTATTGAAGGAGAATCTGCGTCATTCTGATTTGAGGGAGCCAGAGGAGAGGGAGAAACCGATTCTTGGTCTGATTGTTGTGTAAAAATATGTTGTTGTGTAAAAGTATATTGCTATGTGGGGTGAATTTTTTTCTATATGAGAGTGCACGAAGAAGAGATTGGATGTGTGGAGCATCGACAAAATTGGATTGTTGTGTGTTGCGCAATGAAGAACGCAGAGAAGAGCCGCGGGTTTAGTGAAATGGTGGTATGTCTGTCTGCGACTTGAATCCACAGAGAAAAGAAGGTTGGGGTTCGTCCATGCGTAGAGGTAAGAGACCATCACATGTGTTGTCCGAGAGCAAGCCATAAACTGTGAGAGCAAGTCGAAAACGTACATGTAAAAGGTGAAAATTGGCATATGCAAGGAGCCGATCCGATCATTTGGTGGAAGAACCATTGTGGTGATTAACCAATTGACATTGGATTCATTGCGGTAAATAAATTTACGACCATGTAAAAAAGGAAACAACCGACCATGTAAAGAGAAGACACCGGTAAACATCCGTGAAAGAGAAGTGGGTGAAGGTACCTTTATTTTCTTGGGTTAATAATTTAATAATCTTTAAAAATATCAAAATTGCTTTTGGTAGAGAAATATATATATTAAAAGGATTCGAAAACTTTTGAAGTTATAAGGGTGCTAAAGGGTGTTTGTCATGTTATAAAAAGTAATTTTTTTGGTTAAGGAGTTATAAGGTTTTGTATGGAGGATTTTTCTCCATTGATTGTAATTGAATTTATAAGGGTTTTTATTTTACCTTGAACTTGTAAAGGTGTTATAAGGGGTCCAACAAATTGCATGTTTGTCTTTGCGTCCTTGACCCACCCAAAATTGAATAAGGGGGTCTTAGGATCTTTATGTGCGTCTAAGTCATTGGTCATCTCTCTTCCATATTCTACATAATGGCAAGAATTGAAGAAATATTTACAATATTGCACACATTAATTAACTCAACTATGACATCTACAATTGCAAGAAACAAGTGCACTCTTAGTACAGTGATTACTTGTTTACAAGTAACACACGTGAAGATTGATATGTTCAAAATTCAAAACAAAATGCTATCTGATGACTTAAGTTTTCTTCGACAACAACAATGTGATTTCAACAAACAAAATGACATGAAGGATGAAAGTGACTTTAATGAAGACATTCAGTTGACTAGGGATGAAAGTCATAAACATGAAGATGAATTAGATGAAGTCCCTATGACAAGAAAAGTTATCAATAAATGTGACAAAGAAAATAGAATTGTTCGACCATGGGAAGAATTGCGATTTAAACGAAATCGATATGGACTAGGATATGTAAAGGATGCTGACAACCTTTTTCATATTCCTAATTATTGTGAACATGTTTTCTTTGTGAGTGGAGGTTTTTTGAATGATGATAAGAAGACAAAGCTTGTGGAAATTGGTAAGGAACAAGTACAAGATACTGTTGATGATGATGTTGCTACAAATATTCTAGACCATGATAATCGATCAGATAAAGAACCCATACAGTGCAAACACTGTCACCGATTTGGCCATAATAAGTCAAACTGTTTTGATTTTCACCCATGCAGATTTTGTGGGAAGACAAATCACCCCTCAGTAAGGTGTCAAAAGAGCAAGTGGAAACATATTCATTTTGACTGGTTAGGGAATTGATGTTGGCATTTGGAAGCCAATTTATTGGAGCAGTCTTGTCGCTGGATTTATACACAAGTACACTCCTACTTGATTGGATATATTTCTACAGTTGACGGAAATGAATGTTTCTATAGTTGACAAACATGGATTTTTTTCAGGATTGGATGATATAGGGTATGATCGGGGCCTAGTTGATCTATTCTTCTGAGTTTAAGATCGAGTCTTCACACTCCGCTGGAAGACAGTTTGATTCACCTTTTCCACTTTACATTGTGAAAGCATACACATTGTTCCAATAGCTTATACAGGTGTTGGATCTCTTCTTGGTCATACTTATGAATGACGGTCAAGGGAATTTGAACCACTTTCCCCTAACTGGGGGGAAATCTAAATTTTTTAGTCAGGTTCCAAGTTTGATTTAGAGCCTGTGAATAGATGATCAAGTATGCAACCTAGTTCCTGGTATGTAGTCTTGTTCCTGAACATATTGTTCTGGATAGTTTGTGGTCAGCTTAAAACCACCAATTGAGCAGAAGACATGAAGTTCTACTTGTTACATTTTTAGATTTTTGAGCTTTAAGCTCTTGTTAGTTTATGGTCAACTTAAAACCATACTAGCTTCTACTAGATATTTGGTTTGTGGTCATCTCGAAACCACCAGATTGGTTTGTGGTCATCCCGAAACCACCAAATGAGTTTGTGGTCACCCTTAAACCACCAATTTAGTATAAGACATCAACTTTGGCTATTTCTTTTTTAGAGTTCAGAGAGCATCTTTAGCCAAGCCTCTGAATATTTACTTGACACATTGTTGATTATCAAGTAGTGGCAATTTTTCAGACAAGAACGAACTTATGATTAAGGGGAGATGTTAAAAATCTAATCATAAGTTAGTTAGTTTACCTAACTGTTATACAGTTACATGGCAGTTATGGTCTTCTTGTATTATATATGTACATCTATGTACATGATTATTTTAAGCATTGATGAATATAGAGTATGCCTTTTCTGCCAATATTTATTTATCTATGTTCATCATGGTTTCTTGATTGCTTGAGTTATTTTCATTATGTTTCTATTGTTTTATTCATTATGAATCTAACATAATAAAGAGTTGGCCCAAAGCCAATTGAATGTTGGTTTTCTCATTTGGGTTTCCAAGGTAAATCATGTGTCAATGAACATTGTTTTCTTCAATGTGTTGATTGTTTTACTGTATTTACTCATATTTGCAGTTTATTGAAGTTGTTGGTTGTATCTTGATGGCAACATTGTAGATTTTTCATCTTTGTTGAGTAGGAATGAGATGTTTTCTAAGCATTTCTTCTATGTGGGAGGTTTTTCTTCATATCAAAATGGTTTAATGGTAGATACCTATCCGAACAACTCTTTTTCCTCCACCGTTGCGTGATTTAAAAAATGGGAAATTGATGGTTCATATTCCTAAGCTATTGCAAAAGTGTAGGTGGTTGATAAATCGAGTTTTCGTAACTATTAAGACTTTTCTCTCTCCCAAAGGTGAATTTTCTTTGTTGGTTGATGTGTACCTTGTGGGATCGTGTTTTGAAGTTCCCACACACCATATGGTATCTATGGGCATTTCTAACTTGGTGAACATGATGTTTTCTTCCTTGGTGGGTCATTCCCTTAGAACTGGGAATTTCTAACTCATCAATAATGTGCCAATTTATTCATTGTTGGGTTGTTCCCTTAGAGATGGACATTTCTAAATCACGAACCAAACGATTTCTTCCTTGCTAGCTCATTTCCTTAGACCTAGGTGTTTTTAATTGTTTAACTGGTCATTCTCACTATTTGGTTGGACACTCTACTCATTGACTGGTGTTTTTAACACCCACCACATATTGTGTTTTCTTCGTTGTTTACTTAATATGTGCGCCCTCTCCAAGAAACATCTCTCTCATAAAAAAGATAATAATCTTCCGTGAATTCATAGATCCCTCTTCATTGAGTGTTGCATTGGAAATTACCATACAATATTGGGTTGAGTGGGAATTCATCCTTTGTGAAGTGGGCTGAGTGATGCATGAGTGGGTTTTTTATTAAAGAAAACACAGATTAGGATTGCAACCTAGTCGTGCATTGTTCATGCTCTGAATTTGATACTAGGCCTATGTTTAAATCATATCATATGCAGGGTTTAATATATTGTTGATAATTTGGTGACATAATGTTCTTTATGTACAATGGATTTAAGTTCAGGACTGAAGTGAAATAGTTCCAAAATTAAGCATTGGACTTGACACCATTTGTAAACACTCATATCTTGCAACTCATCTTAATAAAGCATAAGGAACATGCACTCATCTTGTTTTGGAACAAAGCATTTAAGAATTTTAAACCTCAACGACATCCTTGTTGATGAAATGAACCAGCTATAATCCTACCATTTACGGATTAGATGGTATCAGAACCTCAGTTCAAGTACACGTAGTGAGAACTGTATGGTAAGTACCCATAGTGACTACAAAAGAAGTGTACAAAAGTTATTTTTAGGGTTAGAGCGAAGTAGAGCACCACGAATGGTTGGTGAACATCAAGGAGGAGATGAGGATGAAGATCTCAGGGCCAAGTTGTACTAGCTTGAGTAGAGCAGGGCCACACTGGAATCAATGGTGTCACAACTATTAGCAGTGAAATGCAAGGAAACACTATCAACAGAGGCTAGTCATGAAGACACCAAGAAAGAAGAAAAGAAGCAAGACGTACAGGGAAAGGATAATATAGAGATGGGAGAATGTAGTTATAATAGGGCACATGTATGTTTTTGCATGGAGGAAAAGGTGGACATCAAGCCATATGCCAACGAAGTTGATGCCATCAGATTGAACCAATGGCTACAACAAATGGAGGTATAATTTAGTGTGCATGAAGTAGATGAAAAACAAAAAAATGCATTGGCTCAATTGAATCTTGAAGGTCATACTTTGGCATGGTGAGAGAGTGATGCAATAGGTAGAGCAACGGAAAATGAGTCACTAGTGACTAATTGGGAGGTGTCCAAGGACATGATCAAATCCCGGTTCTTCCCAATTGGATATGAGAAGAACTAAAATATTGTTTGGCATTACTTCAGGCAGAGGCAAGGATAGTCAGTGTAGGAGTTCACCACTAAATTCAGGAAGAGATAAATTCAAATGGGAGTCTCTCTCAAAAGTCTAGACATGTTAATCAAGTATTTGGGGGCATTTCTACCTCAATTTTGACATCAATTTACGTTATTTATAACAAATACAATTGACGAAAATGGTGTACAATCATGCTACCTTAAGGGAAATAAGCGGAAGCAACATTCAAGCATGCACAAGAAAGTAGAACCACAAGATTAGTAGAAAAAGAAGAAAACTAAGAAGAATTGGAATGAGAAGAAGATTTTGGCATCAACAAAGGAAGAAACCCCTTCTACCAACAAATGCAAAGGTTGTTATCGAAAGGGAAACACTGAGGAGGACTATTGACAATTTCAACTTGAGAAGCACCCCAAACATTTCCAGAAGAAGAAGAAGAAGAAAACAATGTTACTTGTGGATGTTGAGGAAAGGGTGGAAAACACCTCATACCTGGAAGGGAATATGAGTTTAACCAATCTTCGAAATGAGGTGGAATTAGTTGGTTGCAGTGATAGCGAGGAGAAGGAGATGACTGAACGTTTCTGCATTAGAATCCACATGAAACAAAGCAAGGTGGATTGGTCGTTCGATCCCTGTTCACAGTCCAACTTAATCTCTACTCAATTGGTTGATAAGTTTTGGCTACAGGCATAAGATCATCCACAATCATACCCTCTAGGCCAGATAAGAAAATATGTGGAATTGAAAGTGAGCAAGCAATGGAAATTCAAAATCCCCATTAACCATAACTATGTTGATGAAGTAGTTGCATATGTGGTTCATTTGGATGTATGTGGAGTCATCTTGGGAATCCCATACTTGTATGTGAGAGATTCCATCTTCAGGAGGGGAGCTAACCAATATAGGATAATCAAGGAGGGAAAGTCACATGCCACAAATGCACACAAGGACAAATCCAAACTCTCTCTAGTCAATCCTCATTAGGCTGGCCATGATTTCCTTGTGGAATAAGCCTGGTCGGTTGTGGGTTTCCAATATACAATCCATGGCCTCCCCTTTAAAGATTTGAAAACATAAAATCTCAAGGAAATCAAAATCTATGAATTGGAAAAATTTAGAAGTTGCACATGGAGGTTGTGTATGACATGCACTCCATACATAGCATTGATATCATCTTCTCAAGAATCTATAAATAAATGAATCAAAGCCAAGGCAAAGGAGTATAATTGCAAGCATTCTTATGATGGAGAATTTTAGCGAGAATTCTTGGCTACAAGTATTATCATTGTTGAGATATAGGCATTAGATTTGTAAAGTGATCAGAGCTTTAGTGAGATTCAATCAGTCATTGAGTTGGCTATCTCACGACAATAAGTTCTTGGGTCATAGCAGTTGATGGATAAAGGCTTGTGTCTAAGGAGAGGACTAAGATCTTGGAGAAAAGAGTACAATAAAAAGACTCAAGTTATCATACTTATTGATATTCTTTTATTAAATCAATATAAAACTATCTCCTTCCCCCCAAAAATCTCTCTAGTTTATTTATCATTTGTTATCTTTAATAAAAAAAATAATGTGTTTCTAATTTCTTGAATAACTAGATAAAAAATTATTTATACAAGTAATACTAAAAACTTTCATTAAAAATAAAAAAATTTAAAATTTTATAAAAGTAAATAAAAACTTTTATTTATATAATATTTACCATTTTCATAAAATTTGTAACACTCATACTTATATTAAATCTTTAATTAAATTTTAAATAAAACACAACAAAAAAATAGCATTCTAAACAAACCACATGTACCTGGAACAAATTCCAAAGTTAGTTTGTTATCTTCCCATATTTTCTAAGATGGTTACAAACATCCTTTATCACATTTCCAAAGCTACTATTATTTTGTTGCTTTATTTTTTTTAAAATATCTAATTTCTAGAGTTGCTATTATGTTATTGCTTCTCTATTTCCTTAGCATATCTAGAAGATTCATTATTAGATTTTAAAGTACAATTTTTAAAAGACATGGTATTAATTCCTCTCCTGCATGGAGTATATTGAGACAACAAATGAGTACAAATTTTAAAAGGACATGGCATTATTTCCTATAGTGCATTGAGTATAAGATAACAAAGGATCATTAGTTAAATACTTTACATTACTAGATATGGAGTGAAGATGTAAACAAATTATATTTATTAAAATAATTAAGTAAATTTTTTATTGGAAATAAAAGTTAAATAGTTTACATTCAGTATTTTAGACTTTAGAAAAAGATAGTGGAAATGATAATACGGAAAGGGTAAGATATATATGACTAACAAAGATTAATACAAATAATGATTAATTAATACAAATAATGATTAATGAGTAAACTTATTTTTGTTAATTTTTTAGTTTTAGTTTTATAAACTTAGGTTTATTAGATGATTTAATTATAAGTAATGAAGTGATCGAATTGGTATTTTTTTAAAGTAAAAAACATTTACTAGAGATTTCTATTATATATAGAACACAATTATCATCATGTCTAATAGGGTCTGCCATAGGAAGACTAGAACTCGTATTAAAGTAGCGCCATAAAAAAATTGATGTCTAACCTTTCCATAGTTTGTCTTTTTTTCCTCACTCCTTTCCACAATTTATCATAGAGGTTTTAACAAAAAAAGGATTGTAAACTGTCTATACTTGTCCATGCTTATAAAGAAAAAATATTGAAGAAAGATAAACTAAAATAAAAATCATGTTTGAGGAAAGTGGGGATCTTCCTCTTTGGCAACTTCCACTATCAGTTCAATATCCATACTATGTTCTTGAGTATTATCATCAACATGAGGTTCATTATTCAGGACAATTGTGTTTCCCTATGTTCCCCTCAAGTTTGATGGGTTATACTACTTTATAGACATGCATGCCTCCTCCTGAACTTGAGAGACTATAATTCCAATCCCAAAAAGCACCTGGAACATTGCTTCAAATTTTCCCTCAAAATGTTTGATGGTCTGAAGAATGTCCTAGAGCTCCCTCCTCATATTTCCCAGGGATTGGCCAATCAAAGTATTAATCAACCAATAGGTTTCTTCTAACTTGAAGAATTTGGTCCTCTTGGATATAGTGTACACTAGATCTTTCACCCACCCTTCAACTTCATTCAGAATATGGTTTTTTGATAGGGTCTATTGAATAACACATACCTTGTTTTTGAGCTCCTTGACCTCCTCCTTGGCCTTTGTTGGAAATTTTCCTCTAAACAATTTCTTCACTTCCCAATCCTCCTCTGTCGCATTTGACGAGAGTAAGGGATCCTTTGAAGTTGAAGGTCTATCCTCCATGGCCTTTTCCTTCATTTTCCTTTCCCACACATTCCTACCTGCACCATGAGTCATACTGACCAAATAGAGCCCCTCTCCCAAGAGCCCAAATCACCACAAAATATTTTGTTTGAAACTAAATAGGGACAAGATAAGACAAAGAAAAGGTCAAGGGAATAACATAGCCCCACTATGGAGAAAAATACTAAAGATTGAGGATGACACCACACTCAGAGACAGAATGAGACCCTCCCTCAAACACCCAACATAAATGAGACCGAGTTCCCCAAGAGGGAAGGATCTCACTAAGGGATTAACACAACCCTAAAACTTATTAATATATAGATAATACAACCAATGTTGCTTCCCAACACCAAAATTAGAGACATACAAAATGCTCAAACATCCATTTCCATAGACTAAAAAAAAAAAATTTTACCTGGAATTAAAGGCCGAAAAATATTGAGATGAATCCCTCTTCTATCCCATCCCCATTCATGCCGAAACACTGTCAACTAGCTTGAATTTATACTAGTTGTTTCCTAGACTATTCCAGTGAGGATTTCACACCCATGCAATGACATTGTTGCTCCAATTCATTCCCTCATTCTCCACTTCAGGTGATCCTCTTTACCAACACTACAAACCATCATGAATTGTTTTTCAAAGCCACCTGCTTCAGTCATCTTTGCTTACCCACTACCCTCCTTCTTGCATGCTCTAGTCATGATTGTCGAATGTAGGAGAAGGATGTTTCTGGCCTTCCACATCCAGTCCTCAGATCATTTCCATTTGTTAAACCTTCCACATGAGTCAGGTTAATTAGGACATCTGATGATTGCAAGGTGATCCAAGAGGATCTCCACACATGGAATTATTACTTTACATACCATGGAGAATATCATTAAAATGTTGATTGATGATAGGTGACAAGAACAATTAATGCTCATAAATTATTCATTTAAATTGTAAAAATGATTAATGTTTTAAATGCGTGTGAAAAGCTCATGTATTATTCATCTAAATTGGGAAAAATGAGGAATAATTGAAGTGAGTGGAAACTACTCATGTCTTTTCCATTTAATTTGTAAAAAGGGGAAATTAGTTTTATGTGAGAATCCACCTCACAAATTAGTTTCTTAATTTTAAGGGGAAATTGGTTTTATGTGAGATTCCACCTCACAAATTAGTATCCTAATTTTAAGGGGAAGTTAGGAGTCTCATGAGTTGGTTTGAGATTATTCCTCATTTTATCACAAGTGGTTTCCTAGTCTCAAGGGTAAGTTAAGGGTCTCATAGGTTGGTTGATATTCTTTCTCATTTTTGTCCTTGAGTTGTTATTTAGATCCTAAAATTGTGGATCTTGTCTCCTTGAATTATGGAGTTAAGGAAACTATATAAACTCCTCATGTAAGATCTTGGTTTGATCCTTGGATCGTCCCTTTATGGAGCTGGAGAGAGAGAGAGCTCAAGAGAGCTTGGAAGAAAGGAGTTAAGTCCTTCTAGTGTCTGAAGAAATGTCACTTAAGTGAGAGCTTTAAGTTCTTTGTGTAAGATAAGTCTTCTATGGGTTTCATCCCTGTATGAAGCATGTACCACATTTTGTGAGAAGGTTTCAGCCCTGACTAAAGGAAGGACAATAAAACGATTCGTATTCCAAGCGGAACCAGAGATGTAGCCATGACTTCTGGTGATCTCTGTTAACACATGGGTGTCAAATAATATGTGTGAGTTTTGATTTAATTACACATTAAGTAGAGATTTAATTACACATATGCACATAATTATGATTATTTTCTCATGTTAAATATGTAATGATTAGAAATTTATTTTCTCATGTTCACATGCAATTAATTGTCATAAAAATATTCTCAACGTAGAATTTTTGTACAAAAATATCTCATAGTCTCGGATCAAGTGGTGAATATAATCATGGGAAAAGAAAAGAAGTAAGCATGGCTTCGTGAGCTTGAAGAAATCAACCAGACCATGCAAGAAGAGAACACTGAATTGAGGAGGTTGCTTCAAGAATATGAAGAAGAAAAGAGAAAACCATGACTGTAGCTACAAGCTATGGAGGATCAAGTTGGAGAATGCTCCACGACATAGGAAACAAATAGTCCATCTAAGACGAGACCAATTAGTGGCCATGGAAGGTATATTAGTTATGGTTCTTGTCATGAAAATGTTGATGTTTCCACATATTTTCAGATAATATAGGATGCTCTCCATAGACTAGATAACCAAGGTGGTTTCCTAGAAGACTCGTCTACAACTTCATCCAACCAGGAGGAGCAGTTGGCCAAAATCCAGGAAGATGACCAAGTGTCACAAATATGAATGGAGGAAAATAATTCTCCATGTTCAATTTCTTCTCTCATTAATGATGATTCTTCTTTTGGAGTTTTTGAACAACACACCAAGGGAATTGGCTTGAAGTTGTTGAGGAATATGGGGTATAAAGGAGGAGTTCTTGGCATTAATATCCCAGGCATCATTCAACCACTGGAGGTTTTGGAAAGGCCCCGATATGTAGGATTGGGGTATGGTGAAGGAGAATGCTCATAAGCAAAAAAACAAAGGATTCTTCATGAAAAGAGATTGAATTATCACCAACACCATCTAAGAAAAGTAATGGCACATCACTTTCTGAAAGTGATAGATCTAGTAAGAGATTCTAGAGGAAATCAAAGTCTCCTAGAAAGGCTTGTGACAACATGAGTGCTGCAAAATGTTGGAAGAGGAAGCCTCTTTACAAGAAAGTTTTTTCCATCAGTGAAGAGACAAGGCACAAAGGCCATCCTCCTAGATAGAAGAAGGAGGAAGGTGAGATGGACATGAAGTCACGTAACTATTTCACTCACTACAAAATGAGTGGTCATTGAATCGATAAATGTTGGAAGCTCCATCCTGAACTTGGTCCAAAGAATGAAAAACAAGTTATGTAGGCACCTTTGAAGTAGGAAGAAAGAGAGGAAGAGGAGAATACTAGTAAGATCCCCAAAGTAGAAGAATACCTAAAAAATCAAAGTGCACATAATTTGACGAAACCAACAGCAAGTCAAAGAGCTTGTCAAGATATTTCAAACTACACAAACAACATCTCAAACATAATCTGAGTGCAAAAGTTTTGGATTTCTGAAATTTTCAGCAAATAGGAAAATCCGACGAAGTCTGTAGAGTGTTGACATGAACATGCTGATGTGGAAGCATCACAGGCTACCACGTGTCATGCATTTTGGGAAATTTGGAGGGTCTAAGTGGACTAGTAAAAGTGTGCCTCATGGCAGCTGTACAAACACCATGTGGAAGTACGAAGGTTACATGACGATGACATGTCTACTGACTGGGATGTATGCTAGATGTCGTAGTGTTGATGTAGGATTATGACGTGGGAGTGAGGAAGTGATGTTGTGTTGATGTGTCAGTTGACATGGAATTGAATGGTTCATTGACACGGCACTGACGTAGGTGTTGACTGGGTTTCTGAATGGGTGCCATACGCTAGCTGAGCATGTTGACATGGAAACACCACAGGCTATCACATGTGAGACATATTTGGCATTTTTAGGGGTCCAAATGGACCAATAAAAATGTTCCACGTGTCATCCATACATATGAAATGGTAGTACGAAGAATGACATGGAACTGATGTGTCGATCTACTGGGAAGTATGGAGGATGACGTGGCACCACCCAGGGTTTCCATGTGGCAGGACCCTGCAGTCCAGTGACAGAGTTAACGTGGAGACCATACGTCTGAGTTGACATTCCGTACAATGAGTTGCACTAACATGGCACATGCGTGAGTAAAGTAATTCAACGATGATTGGTCTCTGGTAGTGAATCAGATGATGCCATGTGGCCCAATGAGGGCCTGACATGTTGCAGCAAAAAAAATTCGATGAGGGTTGGGTCCAAAAAATTCAAATTAAAAAAAGGCCCACTCAATCGATCGACACTAGACCTAGTGACTGGACCGACCAACGATCAGCCAACCAAGGATAATCTACCATATGGGGGTCTGCGGGTTTTGACCCTCAGAACTTCCCCAAATTTGGAGACAATTCTAAAGAACATGCCATGACGGGCACGTTTGTTAACTCCACCAACCTACAACCATTTAACCTCAAAAATCGCCATTCGACGGGAAGAGGTACACATGCGGTCCCATACTAGTGTGTTTTTCAAGATTGAAGGCACAATTAATGTAGGCAGTATGAACCTGTGTGGCACATATTTTGAGGCAGAGAGCCTAGGAGGAGTCCATAAGTGATAGTGTTCTATATCTACATCGAATCTGCAAATATACTTTAAAAATAACCAATAATCTCAACAAGAATACACAAAACCATTCACCACAAGATTCAACACAAGAAGTAGAGAAAACCATTGAGGTAGGGTAACACCATATATTAATCCTTAAGGAAGGATAAAACTCCTCAAGCAATACTTTCTTGTACATCAACAATATTCTTATTCATACCAATTACATTTCTTACATTTCCTTTTTTAACATTCTCTATCTGCTAGAAACATTCTAGAGAAGGAATCTTCTAGAAATCCCATTTATTATATCTAACTACCATAGTGGGCCATATTTAATACCATGGTTGACCTATTCCACCTTACATTGAATGGACTCCACTAATAATACCTAACCCCCTTCCCATTGGATACCTCTCATATTACCTCCCTAGGTATAGTATAGACAGTAACAAAATTGTATGAAATTATAGTCCTTTTTGTACGATTTTTCGAGCCAGATTCAATGGCACAGTCTGTTTTGTGATCTGAGTAGCAGAATTTGAAGGCTATGGATGAGCCTATGACTACTGGACACATTTTTTGAGGCAAAGTTTCACCTTTCAGAACAGGGTCAAGTTTACAACCAAAAGTTGTCGAATGACGAGACAGACCTACTGGTGTTGTGTATGCTAATATTTGAGTAGCCACTTGAGCACCTTGGTATGAAAACCAATGTAAGTTTCATGCATTTATGGTTTTTCCCTCTTTTTGAAAATTGCAAGAGGATGAATGTATGTTGCAGATTATGGTGATATTTGAGTGTTGTAGCAAGGCAACAAGATCTGAATTATTTCAAGAAATTCATTAATTGATCCTTTCACGCAAACCGATATGGTGCATTAAAAGGACATTTTGACACTTTGACAAGAAGTAGTAATGTTTACAGTCAAAAGTCTCAGAATGGAGAGACTAGTATGATGTTGATGATAATAATTGATTATGATCAACATATTCAAAGAGGACCTTTGCCACCGGTTGTGAGAGAGTCTATTTTATGCCAAATTCTTGTGAGATACAACCCCTTTGTATTGTAAAAGGTTGTGACTAGTCACTCTTAAGTAATGATGAGAGTGTGAGGTGCCATTTTTCCTAGGCCTGTGTTTGGAAACATTATAATGGGTCCGTAGCCACTATTGAGTGAGAGGCATTATTTTGGAAATCATTGTAAACTTGACCATGAGTGTTTTATAAACTCTTGGAAAGTATGTTATTATTTTGAAATTGTGATCATGTATTGTCACCTACATATTTTCATTGATGCAAGTGTTGGCATCAACATACTTATTCTGAAGTACAAAGGTGAAGGAGAAGAAGGGTGTGTCCTTTCAAAGATATTTGTTATTCAAATCAAGGAATCAACTTCATATTTTCATTGGTTCAAATGTTGGCATCAACATCCTCATTCTAAAGTACAAAGGTGAAGGCGAATAAGGGTGTGGCCTTTCAGAAACATTTTTTATACATATCAAGGAGTGATGAAGTGCATCATGGACTGTAAGACAATTCCTAGAAGATGGTTGCGGATATTCAAGTTTATCTTTATACTTTTGGAGGACCATAAGTGTTTTCTGTGGGGAGGTATGATCTAGGAGGATCTCCACTTAGGGAACTATTACTTTTCACACCATGGAGAAGATCATTAAAATGTTGATTGATGACATGTGACAAAGAATAATTGATGCTCATAAATGATTCATTTAAATTGTAAAAATGTTAATACTTTAAATGAGTGTGAGAAGCTCATGTATTATTCATCCAAATTGGAACAATGAGGAATACTTGAAGTGAGTGGAAACTACTCATGTATTTTCCATTTAATTTGTAAAAAGGGGAAATTATTTTATGTGAGAATCCACCTCACAAATTAGTTTCTTAATTTTAAGGGGAAATTGGTTTTATGTGAGAATCCACCTCACAAATTGGTTTCCTAATCTTAAGGGGAAGTTAGGAGTCTCATGAGTTGGTTTCAGATTCTTCCTCATTTTATCACAAGTGGTTTCCTAGTCTCAAGGGAAATTTAAGGGTCTCATAGGTTGGTTGAGATGCTTTCTCATTTTTTTCCTTGAGTTGTTATTTAGATCCTAAAATTGTGAATCTTGTCTCCTTGAATTATGGAGTTAAGGAAACTATATAAACTCCTCATGTAAGCTCTGGTTTTGATCCTTGGATCATCCCTTTATGGAGTTGGAGAGAGAGAGAGAGCTCAAGAGAGTGTGGAAGAAAGGAGTTAAGACCTTTTGGTGTCTGAAGAAATGTCACTTATGTGAGATCCTTAAGTTATTTGTGTAATAGAAGGTCGCTCTGGGTTTCATCCTTGTAAGGAGCATGTACCACATTTTGTGAGAAGGTTTCAACTCTGGCTAAAGGAAGGACAATAAAACGATTCGTATTCCAACTGGATATGGAGACGTAGACAAGGAATCTGGTGAACTTTGTTAACACATGGGTGTCAAATGATATGTGTGAGTTTTGATTTGCATTCTCACTTGATTAAGTAGAGATTTAATTACACATATGCACATAATTGTGATCATTTGCTTATGTTAAATATGTAATTCTTAGAAATTTATTTGCTCATGTTCAAATGCAATTAATCGTTATAAAAATATCCTCATTGTAGAATTTTTGTAGAGATATCACAGAAATTCTTGGATCACAAGGTAGCGGGAAAAAAATTGTTCGTTCTCCATCTATTGTCACCCCATCTAGGTAAACTTTGTATTAATATATAGATCAAATTTTAAACTTATTTGAGTGAGTGAAAATAAGGCTCAATGCAAGCCTTGTATGACTTTAACACCATAAATACACCTTTCAGAGCTTATGTAATACACCTTTAATTTTATTACTATTTAGCCAAAATAATTCTATAACAAATATAAAAGTCATAAATTTGATACGATCATTTCTCTTAAGAGGTATATCAAGATAAATTAAATACCAATCCAAAAAATACTATAAATGCATTCATTTAGTTTTATAATCATGACAATGATGATTATTATCCACTAAGACCAACTTTGGTTTGATGATAATGAAGATTATTACTATCCACTAAGAGAAACTTTCATTTGTGGGACCATAAGAAAAACAATAAAGAATTAATTAATTTGCTTTAACTTTTTATTAAGTTATAATAGAAAATATTGAGAACTAACTTTATTAAATATCCATAGTTTTGATGCATTGACAGGTTATGAATTTTAACAAGGTCGATAGTGTGGGAATACATGTGGCATTCTAAGAGAGTTCTTTTCATCTCCACCTTCTTAGTATCACAAAGATGACAAATTCTTGCATTGTTGAGCACACACTTATATTGAGAGTGGGGGGTGAATCAATATAAGACTATATTTGTTTTTAAAATTCATAGACCATAATGAAGAAACCACATAAATGTAACAACTAGAAAAAACAATATTTTACGTGGAAACCCTCTCAAGAGAAAACCCAAAAAACTTTCTTTTATAAATTTGTAGGCACCAACCTACTATTACAAATGTTTGTAGGCACCAACCTACTGGATACGTTGATCCCCTCTGCTATTTATAGGCACCACCCTACTGGAGACATCGACCCCCTCTACTATTTATAGGAACTAACCTACTAGAGACAACGATACCCTATGTTGTTTGTAGGAACCAACCTAGTACCTACTAGAGACACCAATCCCCACAACTGTTTGTTTTGTAGGCACCATCCTACTTAAAAGTTTACAAGTTATTCATATGCATTTCCTTCACGGGTCTTCTTGCTTCTTTTGTCCTCATCATATCTGATCTACGTTGGTTACTTCTACTTTCGTTAGATCTTCTTTGCGCTCACTACTTCTTCTTTCGCTAAATTTTCTCTGTGCTCGCTACGTTTTCTTTTTTCAAATTTACTCTGCACTCACTCCTTATTTTGTCATATTTTCTTAGTGATTTCCCCTTCTTCTTTCACAAGATATATTAGTTGTATCGTCACATACTTCATCACTCTCTCCTCTCTTTTTTAAAATAATATTCAAAATTTTCTCGTATTATATTATGATATGCAAATATTACATTTTCGCTCTTCACCCACACACACTTCACTCACAATCCTATTCTCCTTTTATATTGTAGCATTAAATCTACATGTAAAGTCATGTACATTTGAAAAGACATGACATTCATTAAACAACTAATTAATTTCCCCCTTTTAATTTTACTTTTCAACATACCATGGGAAAAATACCATCATGGGTTTTAAAACCATGGGAAAATACCATGTGCAATTTTACTCCACTTTCACTTTTTAATTCACTTTTACTTTTTAATACACTTTCACTTTTTAATACACTTTCACATAACTTCATGTTTAATTCATTTTTAATTTTTAATCCACTTTAAAAATAGTTACCAACTTAACGAGAACTCTACAGAGTTCTCGTTTTTTGGGGGGTCAAGTTTTTTACTCCGTTTTAAAAAATGGTGCTACCGGTATCACCCTGCTCCATTTTTAGGTGGTTTTTTGATATTATAAATTTTCTATACATAAGGTTTCCACTTTGTTTTTTTAAATGCTCAATTTTTCATTTATTTTCAAATTGTTCAATTTTTCATTTATTTTCAAATTGTTCAATTTTTTTTTTCTTTTTTCCCAACGATTTGTTTTCATCTATTTTCAAACTTTTCTATTTTTTTTTAATATTATTCATATAATTATTTGTCCTTAATTAAGTTATGGTTCCATACATTTTAAATATATTGGAAAATATCATTTTTAACACATTTTTTTTACTTTACTTCAATACATAGAAAATAATTGTAGTTAAATAACACTATTTTTAAATATTTAGCAAAAAAATATAATTCATTTTTTTTGGATCAATTAAAAACTAAAAAAAACAAGTGCTGCAAGGCAGCGTAGTCCTTGCTAGGTTGGAATGGGAATAAATGCGACTGAGTACAGACACATGGGAAGGAAGTTGAATTACATGGAAACATAAAAGAATTAGCATTCCCGAATTAGTTTTCTTTAAAACAAGGGCTCGTGGATACAACAGAAATTGAAATTTATCAAATTATAGGTTCCTGGACAACATAAATTAGACATATGAAATTTGTAATTTTATAAAGTAGATATTTACTTTTATACATACGAAATATGTACTTTTATAAAGTATGGGAATGAGATTCCATACTTGACAGTTTTTGGATGGCGGGTTCTCGGGCTGGCATGCTGAAAATCGGGCTATGTTGTTATGTGCCCTACAAATCGCACCCAGATTTCCACGACATACAAATTGATGATTATACTTGTGGACTATTTGATATTTAAGGGCCAACGTCTGCTACATAGGTTCGTGGACAAAAGCATAAAAAAACTAACATTCCCGAATTAGTTATGTAATTTGATTAAGCAAATATATAGAGCATGGGGGTTGTCGGGCTGGCACACTAAAATTGGGATTCTATTGTTCTGTAGCCTATAGACAATAGGCAGAGTTCCATGACATACAAATTCACAATCGGACTTGTAGACTATTTGAGTTTTAAGGGCCAACGTCTGTTACATAGGTTCTTGAACAAAAGCATAAGAAAACTAGCATTCCTGAATTAGTTTTCTTTAAAACAAGGGCTCCTGGACATAAGAAATTGAAATATATGGAATTATAGGTTCATGGAGAGGAGAAATTATACATATCAAATATGTAATTTGATTCAGTAGATATATAGATCATGCACAGAAGCTTCATTCCGGGTTCTCGGGGTGGTGGGATGAAAATTGGGCTTCTGTTGTTCCGTGGACTACAAATAGCACCGAGAATTTTGTGATATACAAATTGACAACCGGGCTTGCGAACTATTTGAATTTTTGGATCATGGGTTCTCGGGCTGGAGGGCTGAAAATTGGGCTTCTGTTGTTCTGTGGCCTACAAGTTGTTGATACTGAGAGGGGGGTGAATCAGTATCAAGTACAATTTAAAACCTTTTTCAACTTATACTTAAACCATTCAACTATATCCAATGAACAATGAACAATAGTATAAGAGTTACACCAATACACCACAATACACCATGCACAATATATGAGAAATAATCAATAGTTATTGTTCAAGGGAAGTAATGACTTCCAAAGGTAGCTACATCTTCCAAATGTAAAGGGAGGGATAAACCTCCAAGAGGAAGATACAATCCTCCAATATCAAGAGAGAGATGAACTCTCCATCCTTGCCCCTTCCTTCCACCCAATAATATATGAGAGATAATAAAACTTTACATTAAATCATCACCATCAACCAATCATCACATAGAACCTGATAATGCTTCCTGAGACTTCTTCAATTTCTGTAATTCTTCAATTCTTGGAGTACTCT
>ML783593.1:531442-543703 GCA_009831015.1 Picea engelmannii
ATTCTTGGAGTACTCTGATCCTGTAGATAATATTACTCAATGTATTCTCTAAAACTCCTCCAATTTTCACTCTTTGAATCCTCCCCAAAAAGAGGTTATAGAAAGAATGGTAGACTTTATTCAATTCTGGTCTATTCAGGAGACCGAACTTGTACAAAATTCCCCGCGCTCAATAATTAACATCCGATTCTGAAAATTGCACACAAGAAACTACAGTGCATACTATTTCCAATGAAATTCGTCCCACTTCATTTGGATTCTCGATGATGAAGTTATGACTGTTTTACCCGGAACACCTGTTTATTGACTAGCTTCAGGACTGGTCACAAACCCTATATTCCACATAGTGTATCTCCATAATTATAGCGAATCAAGAGATGAAAATTTTACCAGAGGTACCTTGATATGTCTTCTCAATACAATAGCAATTTCACCATCTGAATCATTCTAGAAAAAAAGTTATAGAAAAATGGTAAGATGACCTGAAAATAACATACCTTAGAACACATCACCAAAAGACTTCATCCTCCCTTGAAATCTGGCCTTCTTTTCTTCTTATTTCCTCTGAAATTCGACTTGTAAAAATGAATGTATAATGATGTTTATTTATACCATTTATGTCACTTCCTTTTAACATTACGGATGACCTGACACTTTCTTATTTTGTAATTTTTTTCTTTAATTATCTTCAGGGCCTACATGTACTTCCTTCTTCAATTCACTTTGTCATCTTCAAAAATTCATTTCTCCTCAACCATGAGGATCCACGTGACGTGACACATACCACCGGAAACAACATGATGTATACTATCCATCCATGTGTGTTGTATCTGGATGTGCATTTTCCTTCATGTCCAAATACCTTCATCAATCTTGTGGTCCAAAACCCATGACTAGGGTTGACATCAATGACAACAACCAATCTTCCAACACAAGTAGCATCTATAGTTCTACGATATATAAATTGACAATTAGAGTTGCAGACTATTTTAAATGTAAGGGCCTACATAGGGCCTACAATTGGAGTTGGTTTTCTTTAAAACAAGGGCTCTTGGACAGAATAAATTGAAATTTATCAAATTATAGGTTCCTGAATAGCATAAATTATACATATCGAATATGTAATTTGATTAAGTAGATATATAGATATGCACAGAACCCTCATTCTGACTGGCAGTCTGAAAATTGGACTTTTGTTGTTTCGTGCCCTACAAATAGCTGCAAGAGTTCCACGATATACAAATTGACAATTGAACTTGTAGACTATTTGAATTTGAAGGGGCTTGTGTCCAATAAGTTTATCATTCCCGAATTAGTTTTCCTTTTTACATACGCTGATGGACAAAAAAATAAAAAAAATAGTATTGACGTTTGTTCCATAGGCTGGTGGACAAAAGTATGAAAAAAATAGCATTCCTGAATTAGTTTTCTTTAAAAGAGGGGCTTATGCACAAAAGAAATTGAAATGTATCAGTCCATACTTAGAAAATTTTTGTTTCATGGGTTCTCGGGTTGGCGAGCTGAAAATTGGTCTTCTGTTGTTTCGTGCCCTACAAATACCACCATTCGATATACAAATTGACAATTGGTTACATAGGTTCGTGGACACAAGAAGAAAAAAAACTTGCATTCCTGAATTAGTTTTCTTTAAAACAAGGGCTCCTGGACAGAAGAAATTGTTCCTGGACAACATAAATTATACATACGAAATATGCAATTTGATTAACTAGATATATAGAGCATGGACAAAACCCTCATTCCATACTTAGACAATTTTTGGATCGCGGGTTCTCGGGCTGGGGACCTGCAAATTGAGATTTTGTTGTTCCGTGTCCTACAAATAGCACCGACAGTTCCGTTATATACAAATTGACAATTGGACTTGCAGAATATTTGAATTTTAAAGGGCTCGTGTCCAAAACATTTAGCATTGGCGAATTAGTTTTCTTTACATAGGTTTTACATACGCTGGTGGAAAAAAGCACAAAAAATATAGTGCCAATGTCTGTTACATAGGGTGGTAGATAGAAGGACCCAATAAATAGAATTCCCGAATTAGTTTTCTTTAAAATAGGGGCTCCTGCACACAATAAATTGGAATTTATGAACCCTCATTCCATACTTGCACGGAGACCTGATTCCATACTTAGGCAGTTTTTGGATGGCGGGATGGAAATTGTCCCTCTGTTGTTCCATGGCCTACAAAGAGCACCCAGAGTTCCGTGATATACAAATTGACAAGCGAACTTGTGAACTATTTTAATTTTAAGGGCCTTTGTGGAAAAAAATATGAAGGACAAGTGGTAAAGATGCAAGAAATGACATATTCTCTATATGTTTGAGTAGAAATAAAGTAGTGATTGCAGAATTGGTTTTCTTTAAAACAAGGGCTCCTGGACAGGAGAAATTGAAATTTATCAAATCATAGGTTCCCGAATAGCATAAATTATACATATCGAATATGTAATTTGATTAAGTAGATATATAGATCATGCACGAAACCCTCATTCTGGCTAGCGGGCTGAAAATTGGGCTTTTGTTGTTCCATGCCATACAAATAGCTGCAAGAGTTCTGCGATATACAAATTGACAATCAGACTTGTGGACTGTTTGAATTTGAAGGGGCTTGTGTCCAACAAGTTTAGTGTTCTTGAATTAGTTTTCCTTTTTACATACATTGGTGGACAAAAAAAGAAAAAAAATAGTACTGATGTCTGTTACATAGGCTGGTGGACAAAAGTATGAAAAAATAGCATTCTTGAATTAGTTTTATTTAAAAGAGGGGCTCCTGCACAGAATAAATTGAAATGTATCACCCCATACTTAGATAGTTTTTGGTTTGCGGGTTCTCAGGCTGGCGGGCTGAAAGTTGGTCTTCTATTGTCTTGTGCCCTACAAATACCACCTAGAGTTCTGAGATATACAAATTGAAAATCAATTACATAGGTTCGTGAACAAAACCAGAAAAAAAACTAGCATTCCCGAATTTGTTTTCTTTAAAACAAGGGCTCCTAGACAGAAGAAATTGTTCTTGGACAACATAATTTATACATATGAAATATGTAATTTGATTAACTAGATATATAGATCATGGATGGAACCCTCATTCCATACTTAGCCAGTTTTTGGATCACGGGTTCTTGGGCTAGGGACCTGTAAATCGAGCTTTTGATGTTCTGTGTCCTATAAATAGCACCGAAAGTTCTATGATATACAAATTGAAAATCAGACTTGTGGACTATTTGAATTTTAAGGGGCTCGTGTCCAAAAAATTTAGCATTCGTGAATTAGTTTTCTTTACATAGTTTTTACATACGCTGGTGGAGAAAAGCACAAAATGTATAGTGTCAATGTCTATTACATAGGGCGGTGGACAAAAGGACCCAATAAATAGCATTCTCGAATTATTTTTCTTTAAAACAGGGGCTCCTGCACACAAGAAATTGAAATTTATGAACCCTCATTCCATACTTGCATGGAGGCCTGATTCCATACTTAGGCAGTTTTTGGATGGCGGGTTCTCGGGCTGGTGGGATGGAAATTGGCCCTCTGTTGTTCCATGGCCTACAAAGAGCACCCATAGTTCCGTGATATACAAATTGACAAGAAGATTATTTTAATTTTAAGGGCCTTTTTGGCAAGCAATATGAAGGACAGGTGGCAAAGATGCAAGAAATGACATATTCTCTATACGTTTGTGTAGAAAGAAAGTAGTGAACACAATTTTATGAAATTTATATAAAAAAATAATAAAATGTGTTACATATTCCTGGAAATTTAAAGAAACACACACACACACACACACACACACACACACACACACACACACATATGAAATATGATATCTCAAATTTGAGTGAGTGATTTATGTCATACTTAATTTTGAAAATGACCAGGCAAGAGAAAATATACATCAGAAAAAAGAGAATTGACATAAAATAAATAGAATGACTTCACATTCAGCATAGCTGAAGACAAAAATCTAGGAATACATAAAAGCAAAAAAAAAACTAGCATTCCTGAATTAGAGCATGGACGAAACCCTCATTCCATACTTAGCCAGTTTTTGGATCACGAGTTCTCGGGTTGGGGACCTAAAAATCAGGCTTCTGTTGTTCCGTGTCCTACAAATAACACCGACAGTTCCGTGATATACAAATTGACAATGAGACTTGCGGACTATTTGAATTTTAAGGGGCTCGTGTCCAAAAAATTTAGCATTCACGAATTAGTTTTCTTTACATAGGTTTTACATACGTTGGTGGACAAAAGCACAAAAAATATAGTACCAGTGTCTGTTACATAGGGAAGTGGACAAAAGGATCAAATAAATAGCATTCCCAAATTAGTTTTCTTTAAAACAGGGGTTCGTGGATATAAGAAATTGAAATGTATCAAATTATAGGTTCCTGGAGAGCATAAATTATACATAGCAAATACATAATTTTTTAAAGTAGATACTTACTTTTATACATACGAAATATGTAGTTTTATAAAGTATGGGGATGATATTATATAGAGTATGCACAGATCCCTCATTCCATACTTGCACGGAGCCCTGATTCCATAGTTGGGAAGTTTTGGGATCGTGGGTTCTTGGGTTGGTGGGTTGAAAATTGGGCTTCTGTTGTTCCATGGCCTACAAAGAGCACCCATAGTTCCGTGATATACAAATTGACAAGAAGACTTCTAGACTATTTTAATTTTAAGGGCCTTTGTGGCAAACAATATGAAGGACAGGTGGTAAAGATGCAAGAAATGACATACTCTCTATACGTTTGAGTACAAAAAAAGTAGTGAACACAATTTTATGACATTTATATAAAAAAATAATGAAACATGTTACATATTCCTGGAAATTTAAAGAAACACACACACACATGTGTGTGTGTGTGTGTGTGAAATATGATATCTCAAATTTGAGTGAGTGATTTATGTCATGCTTAATTTTGAAAATGACTAGGCAGGAGAAAATATGCATCAGAAAAAAAGAGAATTGAGATAAAATAAATAGAATGAATTCACATTCAGCATAGATGAATATAAAAGCTAGGAACACATAAATATATAAGGAGACAAAAGAATAGTTTTATTTGGAATATATGAAAAAAATAATAGTTTGTTACATATCCCTAGAAATGTAAATGTGTTTGTCATATAGATTGGGATTGGGGCTCCCGTGGACCATAACCGAAATATGTACAAGAAATAGGACTATGGAAAGAAGAAGTTGGACACGGTAGAATGTAATACCTGAAAAGTAGAAATGGGAAGATCAGATTTTGGCTATATATTTCTACTCAGAAAAGGTGAAATAACTGGATTGATAAAGAAAGGACTATCAGTATACACTTATAGGCATGGTACATATAAACAATTTTGGTGTTTTCTTGTTCATGCCTTTCCTTGTTGGTTTTTGTCGGTAGCCTGCTTGAGTAACTGGATTGATAAACAGAGGATTTATGCATTTTCCTATTGGATTTCGTCGGCGACCCACTTCAAGTTCTCTTCAATATAGCTTCTCAAGGGGGCGACGTTGATGTCATTGTGGATTTTAATGCTGAAAAATTCATTTTCAAATTCGCTTAGATCAATTGAAAGTTTACACAGAGCTTCATGAATGTCTCCATTCTGTACCGAATACCAGACTAGCCAGTTGTCCACCTCTTCTTCATGATATTCAGGAATCCTGTAAAAATTTTCTAAAGACAAGGCCTTCAAATTATCAACTTGTTTATCGAAAGCTTACTTGGTTAACACCAGTGAGTTGATGATTAAGATGGGGTCCTAGAAGCCGTTTGTCTTTCCTGCTAACTCTATTTTGGTGAGCTTCGTGAATAATGTTTCTTTATTTGATATTGCTTGCTCACATGATTAGACGATGAGATACAGGTTCTTCACCTTCTCTTTCCAGCATGCTTCTAATTGAGTGAGTCATTTTTTGGATGGGAGATCATGTTGTTTTCTTCTCGTGTCTGGCATGTTGTTGACATGAAAGGAAAAAGGGATGACTGTGTGCACATATAAATTTTCTTCATTTTTTAAATCCATCTGCAGAAGTTGGAGCAAGTTATGTGCCCTGCTCCCCAGGGAATCCACATTCTGTGATGTTTCCTAGGCCTTAGTAATCAGTTCCATTCTTTTGTTGATATTTTTCTCCACATATCCTCTATAGGATGCGAGGAAGCTAGAGGACCCTTTTAGATTTTTTGCAGGGGTGCAGGTAGTCACAAGCATGGCTATTTACAAAGAACTGCCAACCAATGGCATAGGAAACGAAACTTCCTCTAATTCCTTAATCTGGTTCTTTAGTCTGGAATTCTCAGCCTCAATGAATCCAACAGAATCATGAAGAGCATCTTCGGTTTCCATGTGAAGTTGAGATATTTTGGACGCCTGCATATTGACAAGGTCAAGTTCTGAACGATGTTTTCTTTTCTTATTTTTTACATCTCTTTTTTCAATGATTAATTTTTTTGATTCGGTTTCAAAAACAACACTCTGGAATACGAAGGATTCATCTACGTCAAAAATTTTGGTGTCAACCATGTCCATTGAGTAGGCATGGTGAATTGTGTCTCTGGGCTGATGAAGGTTGCAAAATATGCTATCCAGATCAGTGTCAAGATCAATGTTTTCACTGTAAATTTCGGGCTGCTGGGCCTCCCCTACAATTCTTTTTTCCTTCTTCTACATGGGAATTTTGTGAGGAAGATGTTCATTGTTTCTCTACAAAATTGTTGTGGAGTTGCTGCCAGTAGTTTATGAAAACGTTGGTTTTCTCCAGACGTTGCTTGAAATGAAGAAACCAAGGGGACAATATAACCTCCCAGAAACATTGCTTCAATGCATGCGAATGGAAAATCTCCTCATTAATGACAATATCTATGCATGTTGTATGGTGACCTGTTAGAAGTAAACCTTAATTATTGCATACTTAGAAGTGCGAAGGTGGTGGTTACGACGAAGAACATTTAAGGATTGGAGGTTTCGTAATGAACCAAGAGGGTGGCATGCGAATGACATTCCATGGTATTTGAAACTAAGACTGGGAAGAGATTGGAGGTTTCATGAAGGAAGCAAGCTGACAGCGTGAGAGTGACATTCCATGGAATTTGAAATTAAGATTGGGAAGTGATAAGAAAAGCCTTCGCAAATATTGCATTAATGGAAGAACTTCTCGAGCCTTGCGTGCATCAATGACAGCTTAGACGGTGCTTGCACGGTGACCTGTTAGCATTAAAGATTTAGAAACAAGGCATATATATATATATATATATATATATATATATATATATAAACACTATTTCTTATTATGGACACGTACGAATGTGATGGGCACAGGGAAGAATAAGCAAGGAAGGAATGGCCAAGTATGAAAGTGCATGGTGAAATTGGTGAGTGTCCAATGGTGAAATTGTATGAGTCTGAATTGTTCAAGTAAGCAAACCAAAGGGCTCAGTCTAACTCCCAGTGCATATTTCATAATTCATGTGCAACACTAACTCTATGGTTACCAGATCAGTGTGTGTCGAAACAAGGAAAAACAAAATATGTACCTTCATAAAGTATGTACATGAGATTTTATAGAGAATGTACGGATATCGAATTCCATACTTGGCCACTTTCTGGATCGCAGGTTCTCGGGCGGGCGGGCTCAAAAAATAGGCCTCTATTGTTCAGTGTTCTACAAATAGCACATATAGTTCTGCGATATACAAATTGACAAGTGGACTTGCAGGGTGAATGAAATTTTATAGACCATGTACATTTTGTGGATCGTGGGTTCTCGGGTTAGTGGGGTCAAAAAAGGGCCTCTATTGTTCGGTGCCTTACAAATAGCTTATGATAATAAATTGACAAGCGAATTTGCAGGCTGGCCAGCCCAACATTCTACTCCAGGGCTGGCGGGCTCCTAGAAATGAGAAATACATACCAAATATGCATAGATCCCTTGTTCCATACTTATCCACTTATTTGGAGCGCAGACTTGCGGGTTGTACATTGGGTCGATTTCCGCTATATAGAAATTGGGTTCTCGGGCTGGCCGCCTAAAAATTGGCCAAGCAAATCGAAGGGCTCCGTCCGACTCCTAGTGCATATTTCATAATTCATGTGCAACACCAACTCTGTGGTTACCAGATCACTGTGTGTAGAAACGAGGGATTTTATTCAATTCTAGTCGACTTTTAGGATTCCAAATTGGACTCATATCCATGGATAATGATTTAGTCATTATTTCCTTCATATCATGACCACAAAAAATATCTACGTTTTTTGTTTAATCCCTCTATGGCCTCATCACAACTGTCATGAATTCTATGCATGTTTTTTTTGTTCAAGCCTTGTATGCCCATATCGCAACTGAGAGGAGTCTCATTTTCACTAAAAAGAATTCGATGCATATGCAGATTCGATGTCGTTTGGGTGGCATGGACATTCAACCCTGAACTACTGATATGTCCAAGAAAAGGTTCATAATGGATATGTGTTGTATCTATTTTCAATGAGAGGATGCCAATTGTGCCATCGTAATTTGAATCAGTAAACCAGGAATGGAAACTGCCATCTTGCAAGGCCAACCAGACCTGGATATTCACCCTGAATATCATAGATAGCCATTGCAAATAGAATATGGAACCCTCCATATTCCCTTTCTCATATGGAAGCGCCATGTTCACAAGGTATTCCTGCCAACTTCCAACTGCCAACATATTTTCTAGGAGATATGACCAAAGGTGCTCATGCAAGCACCTAAAATCCTGTTGGCTACCGCCTATAATTGCATTGCAAAAGGACTGTACAATGTAAAGCCACAACGACTGAACATCGAACTCCTATGCCACCAAACAAAAAATTGCATTGAACAGACTATCTCCATAGGTAGATACAACATTTTTTGCCAGCTGTAAACCATGGCAATCTATGTGATGAAAAATCCATTTCCATTGTGATTGAAGGTCTATGCAAATAATGGAAAAGTAAATACGAGGACCTTCTATATTTCATATGGAAATTTTTTTGTACAGTAGTGGTTCATAATGGCCACCGACGACATTGGCATCGTGGAACAAGATACAATATGAATTGTCGGATGCAGTTTTGTTGAATAGTAGATATATTGTTTTTCTTGTCAATGACCATATTCCAACTAATATATTTAGCCAGTTAGACAACCACCATATACAAAATGTATCTCCCCAAAGTCCCCTCTCGTGTGCAGGCAGAACTGGAGATGCAGACAACCGCATCTTTGAAAAATACATAGCGACATCATGTATTCCATGCAACTGCCGAAGAAAATCAGATTCCAGTTCATATTCAGAGGACTCCAAAGCCTCATAATTGCCATTTTTAAAACATGTCAATAAATAATCTATCAATCCATTGCACAACTCGGTCAACTAATACCGGAAATGAAATAGAACCTGGAATGTATCAAAAAGGAAATCCCCAACAGTATAGGAGAATGCATCCAATCTAAAAAGCCCATTGCTATGCAAAAACACCTCAATGCTCTCATGTATAATGGACTCTATATCTATTTCATATGACTCAACATCTATTACTTCTTTCATCTCTTCAACTGTCATTTTGAAGTTGTTTGCTACATACTTTTAGTTTCTATAAAAACAGAGAAAAGGAGGGGAAAAAAATAAAAGGTAGCAAAAAAAAAAGGAAAGCAAAACAGGGTACCAATCCCTGTATGTATCTTTCAACCTTCTTCTTCTCAACTTCAATCCCCCCTAGTCCCCATACTATATGAGAAGAAAACAAACCGACATGGGAAACTAAGCCAAACAAAAGAAAGAACGCAAACAAATAAAACCATAACTTTACTCAGCAGAAAGAGAACAGGTGGACACAGTTTTCCGACCCACAAAATAAAAGAATTCCTTGCGTCTACACCCCGCTAGATGGTTCCCTCTTCTGATACGTTCGAACTACTTTTTGTAAACCCCTCTGCATTGCAATTTTTGGAAAATCTATGGACGTGGCAACCAACACATGAAGATGCATGGTTTCCAGGAACAAAAAATAAGAGCACAAACAAAGATGGTCTGCAACAGAATTTGGAGGCAGTGACCACCACCATTGAAAAATAGAAATAATAGGGAAACTTACCCGTCAATGAAGGATGACAAGAGATCAACCCCAAATTCAGTAAACCGCAACAACATGTCCAACAACTTGCAAAGTTGAAGAACAAAAAACCAGTGAACAACCACAAAGATCTTGAACTGCAAGTGAAAGACCTCAACTTTGCAAAGTTGAATCAAACAAGAGCTAGAATCATGGAACGGAGCAACGAACAAGGATCGAGCACTAGAGAAACGATGTTGACCATGAACGAAACCGTATTGCAATGCATCTGTAAAATAAACATTTAAGACTGCCAGAGCTATTAGGTAAACAATTAAGATTGTCAGGACCGTCGAAGGGCGTAGGCCTGTGCAAGCATTTAAGAAAAAATGCGGCGTGACAAGCCTGTTCTCTCGAAACACACAACAATAAAGCAAAAATCACACATAGTAATATGGTAGAGAATGTATTCTACCCAACAAAAAATGCTAAAGGAAACATTCGAACTAATGCTAGCATTAATCCACCTTCGACCAATGCATAATAAAATATATGATTCAAAAAGACCATATACGATCAAATACTTTGGATATGCAAACATATTTAACATCGGGAATAGTGAAGGCGACAATAAGACCTCCAATCCATTGTCCAATTAGATCTTGACAAACATGATACTTTTTATTATATAAAAATCAATGTTTTCACTTCCCTTGTTCCAACAATAGATAATATGGAAATATTTCTCGTCAATGCACAATCTAATACCGTCAATGATTTATCGATCGCTATAGTCCCTCTATGCCTACAACAGGGACTAATAAGAAAACAAACAGAATTAAAATTTAAAAAACAAAAAAATTTTAAAAACAAATTTATATGAGAAAAAACCATTGAAGAAAAACCTAAAAAACTAAAGAGGAAAAGAAAGCCATATATAAAGTAAGAGAAAATGAGAAATTTTTAAAAAAAAAAGGTAAAAAAAAAAATTATAGCCCAAATTGTTTTTAAAAAGGTGAAACAACCCCCCAAAAATTAAAAACATATACACAAAAACCCCAAATTAAAAAACTTAAAATAAAAATTTTAATACAAAATTTAAATAAAAATTAACAAAAATAAGTTGAAAAACCTTAAAACTACAAAAAAAGGTTAAAATTTATATCAAAAGCCTTAAAAAAAAAAATTTACACAAACAAAAAATCATAAATATCTAAAAAAAAACATAAACATTGTTAACAATGTTAAATAGTCACCAAAAAACAATGTTATGTAGTCACAATGTTTTCTTTTTGTTTGTTACTTTGTCTGTGACCTACTGGCTGTGGGATTAACCTGTGTCTTGAGAAATCGCGACTCAGGGGCATCTAAGCTGTCAAAATCACCTAGGGATCGCACCTGGCCTGAGCCACACCAACCCTTAACATGGTTGGATTTTTTTGTCCCCGCAGGTTTCAAACCGATGACTTTAACATCACGGAGTGGCTTAACAACACACTCCGTCACTGACTGTCCTACACCTCGGGGACTATATGGTCACAATGTTAAATAGTCACTAAATAACAATTGAGTCAGTGTCAATCAAGAATCCATGACAATAAGTAGCATCGATAAATCAAATCTCTGAATAGCAGTATGTAGTGGCAATAGTCTATATTATAAAATTTTACTATTTACAGTAATACATCTTACAAAAAAAATACATCTTATAATAAAATACATAAAAATAACTACAACGATGTAAGAAATATGGTGAAGTCTCGAAATTCACTTCCCTCAGTCGGAAATATGGCGATTTCGATTCCAATGGTTATGATTATGGCCATGATAAACGTCATATCACCTGATGTTTCTCCATGCGCAACAAGCAATGGAGTAGACAACAATAAAGGCAACGAGCACTACTATAAGAACATGGCCACCTTCTTCCAATTGTGCTTCCACAATGCCAAAACACCCGCTTTGCATGCACTACAACCATATAAAAGTTGGTCCTAATCATTTCTCCAAAGCCCACAGAAGAGACTTGTATTGTTTGTAGATGAAGATGCATTAACAACCCACATGGTCTCATTGAAAAACTTGAAACCGCAAGACGTCGGTGGCTTGCAACAACCCAACTACACACAAAACACAAACCCCAATGCTTCAATTCTAACAATAACAAGCGATGACCTG
>ML783593.1:554078-568866 GCA_009831015.1 Picea engelmannii
AAATAATTTATGGAGAAGGGTAGGGATGAGTGACACTTGTAAAAGAGAGAAATTTTTAGGGTTTCATTAAAAACTTAAATTTATTATGATTTAGGGTTGGAGGGGCATAAATAGAAGGGAGGAAGGGAGAAAGGGGGAGAGAGATATTAGGTATTGTGATGCTGTCGAAATGGAAAACTGGACTGATTGCTTGTGAGGAGTTGGGGATTTTCTCAGTTGTGTTAGGGTGGTAGCTCAGCCTTGGAGGCGAGCTGGGAAGCTAGGTTACTGTCTAGATTGTGTGTGACCCCTTTGCGGCTTAGGGGGCTGAGGGGGAAGCAGAGTACCCCTAGCGTTTGGCTAGGAGGTACCGGTGTAGTCTCTATGGTCGACGAGCGGGAGCGGCAAGGAGCACGCGGATTTCGTTCGGGGCGGGCGTCAAGGCAAAGGTACGCTTATGATTTTTAGAATAGAATGCATTGTGATTATGATTGATCTGCCTATGTATTGGGTGAACTAGGTGAAAAATGATTAAATTCCTCGGGGTTGGATCTAGTAGGATAGATGGTTCTCCTTAGGTATCCTCTCTGATGAAATGGTGTAGTATCCTTGTGTCTCCCTCCCCAATTTTTTTTTTCTTCCCCTTGGTGTATAACACCTGAACCTCGATGACTCTGCCTGGAGGTCTGCATCTGAGAATTGAAAACCCATCATTTTAATCTGTACTAGACCCCCCTTTTTTAAAAATTTTACCACTGATCTGCAGATTACTTGTTGCCGAACAGTGATTCGCCCAACAATTCCATCCTAGCCGTTTAGTCACGTAACTCACAAACTGGTAGAGTTGCTGATGGTGATGCCAGTCCGGTAGCAACTTCTCCTTAGATCCATACCGACCTCTCGTGCATTCCTGGATTGCTGCGCAACGATTATTTTTTTGTTTATATTGGGACTGTCGCTTAGTGTTAATGAACAACGTTCATTGCTTCCGGACATCAGCCTGACAGTGGGCGGATTAGAACCCCGTTGCTCCTGATTCATTGAGAGATGCCCACGCGGATTGTGCCCTTAACTCTGCGGTGGGCTGAGGATTGAATCTCTGAGGTTTTTGTTTTTGTGCCCTTCTGTATTCTGTTGTGAACCCTCATGGTTATGATTGATTCCTAGCGAATGGGAGGAGGTGACCCCCACACCTTTCGATCACTAAAATCTCTACGATTTAGATATTACCTAATGCGGCATGGGCGTGAATGAATTCTCTACGTTTGGAGAATGGTTGCCCACGCAGTCTTAACCGAATTCCAGTGCAGTTGTGTGTATTTCATCGAGTTGACAAGAGAAACCATGCGTACGTTCGTTGTAAGCTTTTCTCTGCCTTTTTGGGGAAGGGTTTGGTCTTATTGCATTTTTGGGCATCCATTATGACTGTGTTTATTATTTCGAGGGGCATCTTTAGTGGAATGCATCCCTCAAGGTTCGATCTTGTTCTTGTCTGCTGGCCTGAGCGTGAACGCTCTGCCTATGGCAACTGTAGAACCTGCGTGCTCCTCTTCCATCGAGGTCTACCCTCTTTACTCTGAGCTAACGATAGGTCTGCGTTTCTTCAAATTTCGGGGCAGTAATTTATTACCGATCTGCGTTCTTCAAATTTCGGGGTAGTAATTTAATACCTGGCTGCGTTTTTATTTTTGTGTGCCCATCCTTACCCTTTCTAACAGCTATCTGACTAGCGTGGTGATCTAGACAGCTCAACAGTCATGGCCGTTGCTTTTCAAGGCGAATTTATGGTCATGGCTTGCCAGCTATTGATCCACCGATATCTAACAAATACGTGTCCTCTATTGACTGTTGGAAAATTTTCTGAATCATTCCTTCATTTATTACAATTGTGTAGCTAGTGCGCAGGGATTTCCTGGGCATAGTAATCATTCGATTACCATGGGACCAATGCCGTTTAATCACTCAAAACCAAAAATATATTACATTATAAATTCTGACACCTGTGCAGCTGTAACTCAATCACCAAAACCCTTTGTTAACAGGTCTACCATTCCTTTACGTAGTATTGACTTTTATTATTCTCCTCTAGATCGCATGATCTCACTGTTTCAACCTTAGGTTTTTGAAAATCCAAAAGAGTACAGGTCACTAGAGTAGCCGTAATGTAAATCGAGATTGTAATATTAATATATATTTTTAATATATAAACCAACTAAGTAATTAAATTTGAATCTGAAGTATTTACATTATAAAAATATGTGATAATATGTTATACATATTCTTTATTAAACGTTGAAAGCTTTTAAAAAAAAAAAAACAATAATATATTTATATGTATGTATCTTGTAATGTGATGCAATATGTGTACAATGGGTTGATATAAAATAATATTAAATGACTTTTCCTCATATTCCTCTTTTTCAATTATTGATATTGTTTGTCCTTAATATGTTAGAGTAAGGTTATAGGAACGTGAATTAACTGGTACTGTCAAGGTTAGAAGCATATCAATTCATTTTGGGGGCTATTCTAAGATACTAAGTTATTGCAATAATGTGAAATGGCATGTACCTCACCGCCAATCTCTTGTTAGTTTAATATGTGAGTATTGGAATAGGTGTGGATGATTGGTACTATAATTTATCATAGAATGATTTGGTTATTCAATTTCTCATTAATTGTTATTTATTGAATGTTATAAAGGGGCAATGCTGTCCAAATTGCATTAATAATTAGTTAATTGCAAGTTTGTAGTATCAATATAAGTATGGTAGTAGGTATGATAACACAGGAACGTAAGGATATTGTTTACAATGAGGTGGTAGTATAAATGTAATGATGAGGTTAAATTATTGTAAGGACATTTAATTCTTTTCATTTTCAACACCAAGGGTAAGGCCCTTAAACTCAGGGCAATAATCTAATTCGATTTTCCCTATGCGAATGCACTCGGAGGTTACTAAAATTAAATGGAAAAGGGGGCTAATAACCAATCACTATTGAGTCATAGACTTCCTTGTCATAAATGTTGGTGGTCGTTGTCTGAGTCCTTGTCTTTCATCTTCCGTAGAAGACGTGGCTTCTTGTCTTTTGTGGCGCGGGCGGGATATAGACACCTCCTTGTAGCCTTAGTATATAGGTTTGTGTGTGATTTTTCGGTGTAAAGAATCCAGTGCCGTATCAAGAGTCTCAGGCCCTTTAAAGGCAGGGTTTCCACTCTTGCGACACACCTGAGGGGATTACTAGTTTCTGCCTGAGTAGCTGGCCAGGAGCCTATCTGACCTTCTCTCTCTCCGGAGCAGAGAACTAAGATTAAACGCCCTGCTTTCCTGTGCAAAATTAGTAAGACCTACTACTATGGATTCTTCCCTCTGTGTTTGAACTGTGCATAACCCGGTATGTCGTTAAGTGTTTGGATAGTGCGCCTTATGTCCTTGGTCGTTATTGATGCAGTACTTGTGTGCACCTTATGTCTTTGGTCGTTCATTGCCTGCAATTACTTGTTGTCCACCCTTGTCTTCTTGTGGTAATCTTCGCGGTTGCATCTTGTTGGTTGTCGGGTGGCGACGTAGAGTCAAGTGTGTCTATTACTTCTACACGCGCACACACCTTAACGCAAAAAAAAAAAAAATTCACCTGTTAAGGAGTCGTTGTCGTAACAAGGAGGACGTTACATATGGTATCAAAGCCGGTTTGACCCACGACTTGGGATTCGCTACGGCTTTCGTTGACATGAGTCGATTTTATTATACTATTGCTGATCGAGTTGATTGTGTGCGTGCATGGTAATCATGGTTAGAGGACGCCACGGAGGCAGACAACAAGGTGCTAGGGGAGGAGACACGACGCCTCCAGTAGCATCCACGCCTGAGGGGTCTAACCCCCAGGGAGGCGAGCAGGTTCTCGGACAGGAGCAGATCGCAGTTGGCGATATCGTGGGGTTGATGAGGTCTTTTCAGCGCATGTCTAAGGCACTGATCAGCCGTTTGGACAGAGACGAGGCCAGGGTGCCAGCACCCGCTGAGGTTCCACCGCGCGCATCGTCTGTTATAGGTAGCTTTCACCGGGAACTCGAGAAGGTAAAATTCCCTGAGTTCTTGGGTGGCTCGGAAGGCACAGCCGCCGAGGCATGGTTGGAAACCATGGCGATGTGCTTAGCACTTCGCGATTATACCTCCAACATGAAGGTCCGCATGGAGGTCTTTCAACTGAAGGGGAGCACTCTTCTATGGTGGCAGAGGCTCCTGCCGCAACTGAACATGGCTGTTGAAGACGTGTCATGGGAACTGTTCGAGGAATGGTTCCAAGAGAGGTACCTTTCAGAGGAATTCATTGAGCTTCGACTCAATGAGTTCAATGCCTTATGACAGGGAGGTCGTACGGTGCCCGAGTATGAGGCACATTTTATGGCACTACTCCGATATGCTCCGCACCTTAACACTGAGAAGCTTAAGGTTAGAAGGTTCGTGTTGGCCTTAACGACAACCTTTGAGCAAAGGTTTATTATCTTGATGCCTCAAACCTTGCGCGATGCTATCTAGAAGGCAGTCGAACCGGATGAGTTTAGCTTCGTAGAGATGGCTTCAGGAGCCAAACAAAAGGTTGGAGGAAGGGTTATAGGCTGTGCCCTTAACCTGGGAGAATCTGTCGCTAAGGTCAACTTGTACATCACGATCTTAGGATCTTATGACGTCGTGATTGGTATGGATTGGTTGGAATCGCACGGGGCGATACTCAACTGTAAGATGAAACGGTTGAGCTTGGTTGATGACGAAGGACATAGATGTGAGATTGTAGGATGGAACCAGGGAGTTTCCCTGAGGTTTGTCTCTTCCTTACAGTTACGGAAGAGTATGCGCAAGGGGTGCAAGCTTATGCAATCCTCGCGTTAAACGAGAAGGGAGTAGAAGAAGGTCTAGAACACCTTCCGGTGGTGAAGGAGTTTGTAGATGTATTTCCAGAGGAGTTGCTTGGGATGCCGCTGGAAAGGGAACTAGAGTTTACTATAGACCTGAAACCGGGGACCGAACCGATAGAAAGAACACCTTATCGAATGTCGACCCCATAGCTGCAAGAGTTGAAAATGCAACTGAAGGAGTTGATGGACCTGGGACTTATATGTCCTAGTGTGTCACTGTGGGGTGCACCGGTTATTTTCATACGATAGAAGGACGGGTCATGGAGGCTTTGCATTGACTACCGTCAACTGAACAAGGCTACGATCAAGAATCAATATCCCTTACCAATAATTGATGATCTGTTCGATCAAATGAAGGGTGCGATGGTGTTTCCCAAGATCGATTTGCAATCAGGGTATCACCAGTTACGAATCAAGGAGGATGAAATCCCTAAGACCGCCTTAAAGACGAGACTGGGACATTACGAGCTTACTGTTTTTCCTTTTGGACTGACAAATGCCCCAGGGGTATTCATGAGTTTGATGAACGGGGTGTTCCGCAAGTACTTGGACAAGTTCGTCCAAGTATTCATTGATGATATCTTGATATACTCTCAGATGACGGAGGAGCATGACGAGCACTTGCACTTTGTACTACAGTGTCTACGAGAGCACAAAATGTATGGGAAGTTGTCCAAATGCTCTTTTTACCAATCGAGGATTCACTACTTAGGGAATGTCATCTCCAGCGAAGGTATCGCCGTGGATCCAGCCAAGGTTGAGGCTATTATGGAATGGCCTGCGCTGACGAATGTCACCGAAGTGCGTAGTTTTATGGGATTAGCAGGATACTATCGACGGTTTGTCGAGGGTTTTTCGAAGATAGCCAATCTGATCACAGAATTGTAGAAGAAAAACAGGAAGTTTGTTTCGATAGAGAAATGCGTGGAAGCATTTTGGAGGCTTAAAGAGTTGTTGACAACCGCGCCGATACTAAAGGTCCATGACATGGATGCAAACTTCTTGGTATGCACTGACGCATCCAAGGAAGGTTTAGGCAGAGTCTTGATGCAGGACGGACGAGTGATTGCTTACATTTCGAGGAAGCTGAGAAGGCATGAGGAGAACTACGCGACACACGATTTGGAGTTATTATCCATCGTATATGCCTTGAGGGTTTGGAGACACTACCTTTTTGGATGAAAATTTGAGTTAAAGACTGATCATTGTGGACTACAACACATTTTTACGCAAAGCGACCTGAACGCGTGACAACAACATTGGTCGGAATTTCTTAGCGAATACGACTTCGAGATTACTTACATAAAGGGAACAATGAACCGAGTGGCGGATGCCTTGAGTCGGAGGCCACACATCTTTTCGGTGTTACCTCTTTAGAAAAATCTACATGAGAAGATTCTCACCTTACAGCGTGATGATGACTGGTATACAGAAGTCAAGGATTTTATCGGACAAAACACAATGATGGTACCACGATATGAGGGATTTTCTTTTGATAGTGATGGGTTATTGAGGTTTAGAGGTCAGATTTACGTACCGCCTAATGATGAGTTGAGGATGCTGATCCTGAGCGAGGCTCATAGAGCGGTTTACATGGCTCACCCAGGAGTTACGAAGATGAGGGCATACCTTAAACCCTTATTCTTCTGGAAGGGAATGAAGACAGACATAGTCAACTTTGTGGCTAGATGTCTAGAGTGTCAGCAGGTAAAGGATGAACATAGACACCCGGGAGGATTACTTCAACCACATGCCATTCCAGAATCGAAATGGAAAGTTGTTTCGATGGATTTTATTATTGGATTACCACTAACGACAAGGAGACACGACTCAATTTTTGTAGTAGTAGACACTCTGACGAAGAGTGATCACTTTATTCCTGTGCGTACGACGTATCAGGCACCTGACATAACGAGAGTTTTCATCAGTGAGATTGTGAGGATGCATGGCGTGCCTAAAAATATCATATCCAATCGAGGATCGGTGTTTACTGGATGATTTTGGATGAGTTTCCAAGAGGCCTTGGGAACCCAACTTAACTTAGTACTTCTTATCACCTAGAGACAGACGGACAGACAAAACGAATGAACCAAAAATTAGAAGTCATGTTGCGCATGTATGTGATGGACCAACAAAAGCATTGGGAGGAATTCTTGCCCCTAGTAGAGTTTGCTTACAACAACAGTTACCAGAGCACCATTAACATGGCGCCTTTCGAGTTTTCTCATGGGCAACCGTGTCAGATGCCCTTGAGTTGGGATCGGCCTGAGGATAGGGTCCTGGTGGGACCAGAAGTGATCCAAGAAATGGAAGAGCAAATGAAAACCATAAGACCAAGGATTAAAGAAGCGCAGGATCGACAGAAGAATTATGCCGATGCGCACCAAGTCGACCGTAGTTATGAGGTCGGCGATCGAGTCTTCTTGCGGGTTGAACCGCATAAGAGTTCGATCAAGTTTGGAAAGGGAGCTAAACTCTCTCCTATATTCGTGGGACCTTTCGAGATTGTGGAGAGAAAGGGGCTCGTGGCCTATCGACTAGCCTTGCCTGATTCTTTGAGGTGTATGCACAATGTTTTTCATGTATCTGTTATGAGACATTATATTAGTGATCCTACACACGTGATTGACATGAGTTCATTGTAGGTATCGGATGAGGGAGCACTCACGGCTGAGCCGGTCCACATATTAGATCATCGCGTTCGATAGTTACGACGTCGAACAGTAGATCAGGTCAAGGTCCAGTGGGACAGTTACAGATCGCACTTGGCGACCTGGGAGGACGCCTATGATATGCGTCAACAGTTTCAATTTTTGTGTGATAGATAGACTTATGATACTGTGATACTTTTATTTCGGCATATATACTGAGAAACTTCGGGATGAAGTTTAGACCAAGAGGGGGTGTATGTAACATCCCGCTCTGGTGCACTGAGAAAACTTACTATTGAGGACACTTTCTCGCAAGTGATCTGGACTTTCTGATGTTAAACTATTTATCCTTGATTATGATGTGTTATGATAGATGACATGATGTTTTTACTACTTTGATGTATGCAGGTGCTGCTGACTCAGTTTCATTGAGTGTGCAGGGTTTCGGACCTTGAGGATCCAGAGGCATCGGTGGAACCCCCTTGGACACCGGATTGAGTCAGGGAGTGTGCTATTTGGGTTGATTTATTTACTGTGATATTTCTTTGATCTGATGTTATGATGTTGACATGTTCTGACACGATTGTTGATGATGCAGGCTGATGATAGCTTGCCAACCAGACTCACATATGGAGTAAAGGGGCCACACACGATTCCAGAGAGGTTGAGGGAGAGGGGTGGAAAGCAGCCCTACCACTGCCTACTAGCACTCCCGCCGTGGATTGAACTGTAGGTTAACGATTACCTAGTTCGAGAGGATCCATGATGCCGTGAGGGTAGACTGCGACAATCACTCACGATGATTCTAAGGGGCGTGCAATAAGGTGGGGGCCTTATTCCTTAGATCCCTTAGTCTCCCACAAGTTCACCTGGAGGAGTATTGACTCTAGGGGTTATAGATGTCTACCAATCAGTCTAGTTGGCGAGTGGCACCCTTGGAGCACGTGGTGCATCTTGAAGGGAACGTCGCACAAAAGAAACACAAGAAGCGAGTGGCACCCTTGGAGCACATGGTGCATCCTGAAGGGCACGTCGCATAAAGGAAAGGAACGAGGTGAGTGGCACCCTTGGAGCATGTGGTGCGTCTTGAAGGGCACGTCGCATTGATGTGGATGTAGGAAACAAAACTAAATATCCCTAAGACAATAACGCCTTAAGAGATTCTTAAATAGATTCCCTAACCCAGTGACACCCAGTTCAGAATCTAGTACTAAGTCTAAAACTTTTAGGATAAAATTTTAGTCTAACCCTAAGAGAAGACCCTGGAATAAAAATAACAATTAAACAAAAACCCACCTAAGTAATAGTTTGGTCTTTATAAAATTCTTGGGGCAATGACGAGGGTAAGATTTAAAGCCAATCTAATAGTTTTAAAATTTTACAAGATGAATTTAGTTCCTAACTTGTGGGAGAATGACATCACCTATGTAGTATAACATAATGAAAATTTGAAAAAAAAAAAAAACTAAGACCATTATCCTCTCATTATCCCTGTCTACATTATTAAACTATCATCCATCACCTTAATCTTCCAGTATCCATTTCCCATTTACATGTCCATTTCACATTATTAAATCACCATCCATCCACTTAATTTATCATTATTCCTCTTTTATGTTATACATCTACTTTTCCCATATACATGTTTGTCATCACTTTAATCTCTTATTAACCTATATATATATATATATATTAATGATAAATTAAAATGATGAATAACATTCTTGTAAATAGGAAAAATAAAGTAATATATATATATATATTATAAACAAATTGACGTGTATTCCATAATCTCTAATTTATAGAAAAAAGAAAATAATTTATGGAGAAGGGTAGGGATGAGTGACACTTGTAAAAGAGAGAAATTTTTAGGGTTTCATTAAAAACTTAAATTTATTATGATTTAGGGTTGGAGGGGCATAAATAGAAGGGAGGAAGGGAGAAAGGGGGAGAGAGCTATTAAGTATTGTGATGCTGTCGAAATGGAAAACTGGACTGATTGCTTGTGAGGAGTTGGGGATTTTCTCAGCTGTGTTAGGGTGGTAGCTCAGCCTTGGAGGCGAGCTGGGAAGATAGGTTACTGCCTGGATTGTGTGTGTCCCCTTTGCGGCTCGGGGGTCTGAGGGGGAAGCAGAGTACCCCTAGAGTTTGGCTGGGAGGTACCGGTGTAGTCTCTATGGTCGGCGAGCGGGAGCGGCAAGGAGCGCGCGGACTTCGTTCAGGGAGGGCGTCAATGAAAAGGTACGCTTATGATTTTTAGAATAGAATGCATTGTGATTATGATTGATATGCCTATGTATTGGGCGAACTGGGTGAAAAATGATTAACTTCCTCGGGGTTGGATCTAGTAGGATAGATGGTTCTCCTTAGGTATCCTCTCCGACGAAATGGTGTAGTATGCTTGCGTCTCCCTCCCCAATTTTTTTTTTTCTGCCCCTTGGTGTATAACACCTGAACCTCGGCGACTCTGCCTGGAGGTCTGCGTCTGAGAATTGGAAACCCATCATTTTAATTTGTACCAGACCCCCTTTTTTTTAAAACTTTACCACTGATCTGCAGATTACTTGTTGCCGAACAGTGATTCGCCCAGCAATTCCATCCTAGTCGTTTAGTCATGTAACTCACAAACTGGTAGATTTGCTGACGGTGATGCCAGTCCGGTAGCGACTTTTCCTTAGATCCATACCGACCTCTTGTGCATTCCTAGATTGTTGCGCAACGATTTTTTTTTTTTTATATTGGGACTGTCGCTTAGTGTTAATGAACAACGTTCATTGCTTCCAGACATTAGCCCGAGAGTGGGCGGATTAGAACCCCGTTGCTCCTGATTCATTGAGATATGCCCACGTGGATTGTGCCCTTAACTCTGTGGTGGGCTGAGGATTGAATCTTTGAGGTTTTCGTTTTTTTGCCCTTCTGTGTTCTGTTGTGAACCCTCACGGTTATGATTGATTCTTGGCGAATGGGCGAAGGTGACCCCCACACCTTTTGATCACTAAAATCTCTATGATTTAGAGATTACCTAATGTGGCGTGGGCGTGAATGAATTATCTGTGTTTGGAGAATGGTTGCCCCCGCGGTCTTAACCGAATTCCAGTGCAGTTGTGTGTATTTCGCTGATTTGACAAGCGAAACCATGCGTGCATTCGTTGTAATCTTTTCTCTGCCTTTTTGGGGAAGGGTTTGGTCTTATTGCATTTTTGGGCATCTGTTATGACTGTGTTTATTATTTCGAGGGGCGTCTTTAGTGGACTACGTCCCTCAAGGTTCGATCTTGTTCTTGTCTGCTGGCCTGAGCGTGAACACTCTGCCTATGGAAACTGTTGAACCTGCGTGCTCCTCTTCGACTGGGGTCTACCCTCTTTACTCTGAGCTAATGATAGGTCTGCGTTTCTTCAAATTTTGGGGTAGTAATTTATTACCAGTCTGCGTTCTTCAAATTTCGGGGCAGTAATTTAATACCTGGCTGCGTTTTTATTTTTGTGTGCCCGTCCTTACCCTTTCTAACAGCTATCTGACTAGCGTGGTGATCTAGACAGCTCGACAATCATGGACATTGCTTTTCAAGGCGAATTTATGGTCATGGCTTGCTAGCTATTGATCCACTGATATCTAACAAATACGTGTCCTCTATTGATTGTTGGAAAATTTTCTGAATCGTTCCTTCATTTATTACAATTGTGTAGCCAGTGCGCAAGGATTTCCTGGGCATAGTAATCATTCGATTACCATGGGACCAATGTCGTTTAATCACTCAAAACCAAAACTATATTACATTATGAATTCCGACACCTGTGTAGCTGTAACTCAATCACCAAAACCCTTTGTTAACAGGTCTGCCATTCCTTTACGTAGTATTGACTTTTATTATTCTCCTCTTAACAAAGGGTTTCTGCCTGAGCAGTCGTCCAGGAGCCTATCTGACCTTATCTCTCTCTGGAGCAGAGAACTAAGATTAAATGCCTTGCTTTCCTGTGCAGAATTAGTAAGACCTACTACTATGGATTCTTCCCTCTGTGTTCGAACTGTGCATAACCCAGTATGTTGTTAAGTGTTTGCATAGTGCGCCTTATGTCCTTGGTTGTTATTGTTGCAGTACTTATGTGCGCCTTATGTCTTTGGTCGTTCATTGCCTGCAGCTACTTGTTGTGCGCCCTTGTCTTCTTGTGCTAATCTTCACGGTTGCGTCTTGTTGGTTGTCGGGTGGCGACGTAGAGTCAAGTGTGTCTGTTACTTCTACACGCACACACACCTTAACACACACACAAAAAAAAAATTCACCTGTTAAGGAGTCATTGTCGTAACAAGGAGGACGTTACACTTTTCCTTCAGTTGAATTCTCACTTCTTCTATCCTTCTTTAGTCTTCTAATTGAAATTTTAGGCTGATGATAATATTTTCTGATTCTACAAGGCTTTGTGACATTTTGGATTTTGAATCATGATCCTCTTCTTCATATTTCTGCAACTGCTCCTTTTGTTTCAAATTACTTTTCCTAAACTTCTTTATTTTTCTTAAGGCACACATGAGTTCTTCTTCAAGATCCACTTCTCCATCTGTTTCAATGTTTTCCTCTTCTTTTGAATCCATCATTTCTTTTTCTTCATCAATATTTATTTTGATTGCCATAAAGAAAGTTTTTTCTCTATCATTATCGACATTGCTTTCACTAGTCTCTTTAGATGACTCACTAACTCCTTTTGAGTATAGGATTTTCTTATGATTATGAGAGTTCTTATATTCATGCTTGTTTTTCTTGTGATTATTTTTGTCTTGATGATTTTTTCTCTTTACTTTATAGTCTTCTTCATTATCACTAATTTCATTTTCTGCATATATACACTCAGTAGAAAAATGTCATACGTTTCCACAATTAAAGCATTTAAAAGGAAACTTACCTTTGTATTTTCTAGATCCCTTTTTGAGTTTTCTCACAAAAGTTTCTTCCTCTACGTTTGATTCACAGCTGGAACAATTGTTTTATTTGTGTTCTTTTTTATTCAAATTATTTGAGGCTTTGAAAGATGGTTCTTCATTTGATGGTTTTTCCTTTTCATTCCTCATTTCATATGTAGTGAGGATCCCGTGCAATTAATCCATTGTTATTTTATCAAGATCCTTTGTTTCCTCAATGGAAAAAATTTTGGCATCAAATATTAATGGGAGTGACCTCAAAACCTTTTTCACAATCATTGGTTCTGCAATTGTTTCACCAAGCCCTCTGATGGTGTTGACAATTTCATCCACACAGAGGAGATAGGCTGCAAAATTTTCTTCATCTTTAATCCTTAAACTGTTGAACTATCTTCTATGATTTTGGATTTGCGTCTTCTTGAACTTTTCATTTCCTTCATGGATGTTTTGAAGTTTGTCCCAAATTTCTTTTGTTTATTTGCAATGAATTACTTTGAAAAAATTTGTTTCTGACAGACCATACAAGATGACATTCATGTATTTTGCATCATTTTCACTAGCCTTTTTCCTGACCATCTCTATTGGTGGATTTTTTGGGGATGTATAACCAGTCACGACCAATTTCCAAATATAAAAACCAAGGGCCATTAGATATATTCGCATCCTTATACTCTAGAAGGAATAACTTGTTCCATCAAACAATGAAGCCTTATTTGCAGAGAAACCTTCCTAACCGACCATGTGTGTTCTTGAGATCTACCTTCTAGTGGTTAGACTATTTCCAAAGGAACTGATTCTGATACCAATTTTTGAGCAGAAACTTATACTAAGAGGGAGAGAGGGTGAATCGGTATAAGTATATGATTTTTTTTAACATTCATAAACCATAAGGAAGAAATCGCATAAATGTAACAACTAGAAGAGACAATATTTTACGTGGAAACCCTTTCGAGAGAAAACCATAATTTTTTTTTTATAAAATTGTAGGCACCAATCTACTGTTACAAATGTTTATAGGAACCAACCTACTAGAGACACTAATCCCCTCTATTTTTTGTAGGCACTGACCTACTAGAGAGATCGATTCCATATGCTATTTGTAGGCACCGACCTACTAGAGACATTGATACTCTCTACTATTTGTAGGCATCGACCTACTAGAGACACCGATATCCACAACTATTTATTTCGTAGGTACCAATCTACTTACAATTTTACAAGTTATTCATATGCATTTCCTTCACTGGTCTGCTTACTTCTTTCGTTTTCACCAAATCTGCTATGCACTTGTTACGTCTACTTTTTCCAAATCTGTTCTACACTCGCTAATTCTTCTTTCGCTAGATCTTCTATGTGCTCGCTACTTCTTCTTTCTCCAGATCAATTCAACACTCACTCCTTCTGATTTCATCATATATACTCGATGCTTTCTCTTTCTACTTTTGCAAGATCTATTAATCAGATCATCACATACTTCGTCACTCTTTTTTTTTTAAATAATATTAAATATTTTCTCATATGTAAATATTACATTTCCACTCATCACCCACAAACACTTCACTCACAATCCTCTTCTCCTTTTACACTATATCATTAACTCTATATTAAAAGTCATGTATATTTGAAAAGACACAACTTTCATTAAACAAATAATTAGTTTCCCCTTTTTTAAACATATCATGGGCAAATACCATTTTCACTTTTACTCCACTTTCACTTTTTAATCCACTTTTCAAATAGCTTCATGTTTAATCCACTTTTACTTTTTAATCCACTTTTACATAATTTAACGTTTGATCCACTTTCACGTAACTTCATATTTAATCCACTTTCACATAACTTTATTTCTAATGCACTTCCACTTTGTATTTTTTAAAGTTAAATTTCCTTTGAATATTTATATTTGAATACTTACCTTTGACATCAACGACACTAATTTATTCAACATGCATCCCAACATTTTAGGAATTGTCCAATGCCCCACTTTACTATGGAGCTCATAAGCGTTTGTTCTTATTTTAACAATGTTGAGTTTCTTATTTAAGCTAGCTATAACAAAAATATACTTTTGATCTTCTAGATTAATAGTAAGAAACTTTGTGTAATATCTTGATTTTATCTTATCTTCTATTTCTTTATGACATTGAATAATTTCTCCTTAAATTTGTATGTGATAGAATTTTTAATGTTATCAATTTTCTTGATAATGACATCCTCCTCTATTCTCCAATGGTTTAGACAACACTTATCATTTTTATGCCAACTCCTCTAAATTAGATCTATTTAAACTTTGAATCTATCAAGCCCATAGCTCAAAACTTATATA
>ML783593.1:604390-616265 GCA_009831015.1 Picea engelmannii
TGAGTTTATACTTTAAGGCTGTAAAGTATACCGTCAAGGCATCCGTAAAGGTAAAGGTAATTAAAGGATAAGAATAAAAAAGAAGGGTAAAGAAGAATCAATTTCTTAACTGTCTCTGTCTAGCTTCCCGTTGTTCTTGGATGTTGTTATCTCTCTCAATAACAACCCATGAACGTTCTAATTTAGCTTGGTTAGTCGTTGTTTGCAGAATAGTATTAAATAGGTTTAAAGAAATATTGTTTTGATCTTGGAGATCGAGTTCTATGTTGGGTTGTTTGTTATTTGGGACAGTCATGGGGGGTAAAATTTTATTTAGTTGTGAAAGAATTCGATAAATTGTTACTTTAGTTTTTTTTTTAAGAGATGAGAATAGGAAAAATAGTTTTGAAATTCAAAATAATAACATAAATATAGTTGAGGCCATTTCCTGGACTTGAAACAATTTGAGAATTGTAAAATAACAAAGAAATACTACTGAAAAATATGAGGCTTTAATCAAGAAAGAATCTCATATCGTAACAGGAAATAAAGAAGAAAACAAGATTTCTAATGAAGTGTTAAATATCATGGTTCAAATGATCCACACGTCTTAAAATTACTGATAGTAATTTTAGAGGAAAAGATGTAAATAATTTGATAACCAAATCAATCTAAACTATAAAAGATGTATAAAATAAACTTCAAATTGATCATTCATTAGAAAGACATTGAAAGGGAAACATAGAAAAATATGGTAAACAAGGTTAAAGAACACATAGCTACAAGTTGGCATGATTCAAAATCTTGTCTGTATCGTATATCACAGTGGTTTGGAAAACTTTTAATACAATCGGCTCTCTCAAAAAACCAAAAGCCATTTCTTAGTCTTCTGAAAATATATTTATACATGATCATCAAATATTTTCCCGTTGGTGATTAACCAACTTCCTAAGACTACAATTACATGGATGAATAATGTCAAACTGTTTACATTTCTTTTCTAATTGCTTTATTATTCTAATGATGAAAATATTCAAAAGAGTATTTTTATGTTTGTGTTGATGAACTTCCTTCTTCTGCCTCAAGACAGTGAATACATTTTGCCAAAAACTTCACCAAAAATTTGGGAACGTCTGGTATCTCTTTGCCTCAAATATGAAGAATATTTTCTGTAATTCGGGCAAATGATATTCTATTATCTTCCTTGTGAAATTAATAGTTTGCAACTTTAAGTTCGGTATCACTATCCATTTGTCGATTTCGGTGATATTGATTACCTTAATTTTTGGGATCTCTACCTTCATTTCCTCAAAATATTCCTTGAACCTTAGCTCGTGCTTGACAATGTTAATCTCTCCTAATAACCTAGGACAATCATTTTTTCCAATATTCAATGAAGTTTTTTCTAAGAGATAAAAAATACCTTGACAATCATCATTGACATCTCTGGTTATTCTTTTATTTTCGGCCAGGTCTGCTTCCCACACTATGAGTATTACATCTCCTTTAACATGTTCTGAAATGGATAGTTTCTGAATCTTTCCGACCTCTTCCTTTGTTGAAAGGGCTACTGCTTTTTGGAAAGTCGTTCTGGCCGCTTTCACTTCTCTTTCTTTCTGGAGAACATTCTCCAAAGATTTATTTGTTTCCTGAAAGTAATTCTGGACAACTTCTAGATTTAAAAACACTTTCTGTTGTTCTTCTACTATCTTCAAATGTATTCCCAATACCTGAGCCTAGAAAATTTCAAGCTCTACCACTTGATTTGAAATAGTGCTAATCTTATCTCGTAATTTTTTATTTGCTTCTTCTTACTTTAGGACCTGTGCCTGAGTGACCTGTATTATCTGATTTGCTTCCTCTAAGCTTGTTTTCATTTTCTGAATCTCTTGAATATCTTTTAATCTATCTTGTTCTAGACCCTTTTTTATTCCCCAACTGATATTTCTTTCGGTTTCTTTCAATTTACCCTGTAGCTGAGCTATCGTTTGGTTTTTTGGTTCCAAGATAGTTGTCAAACTGCCCACAGAATATAAATTTGCCGACGCTAAAGCTCCCATCGTGCCTGCTATCTCTGTAGAAAATTCTCCATCTTTAAGTTTCTTTCCATCTATAATGACCCTTTGCTTTTTAACCATCCCATCTCCTCTTGGATGGATTTCCTGTTTCAAGATTGCCCTTCTCTTTTTACTAAAAAAATAATCTGATGAAGGAATCTCATCCCTAGAAATTGGTTCCAGATCACTGACATACAAATCTCCCTCGAGAGGGTTTCCATAAGTGGACTGCAATGGAGTGAAGGAAGTAATAGGACTTCCAAGTTCTGTCGATGTTGTTCCTCCTGTCTTTTCTGGAACATCCTTAGGGATTTCTGGGGATGTTTCTAGCTCCTTTCCCTTCCGTGCCTCTGATTCTTTTTTCTGGGAAATTTCTGTGTCTTGTGAAGATATTCTAGTATCCTTCATCTTGCCTTTAGTATTTTCTTTGTCCTGTATATTTGTTTCAAAGCCTGGGGGAGGCCCTTCCTGCTCTGGAGGTGGGGTCATAGCTTCGCCCTACAAAAATTTGGGTAAACAACTTCGCCTATGGCTCTGGAATGACGCAAAACCAATCTGTGAGTCAGGTGGCAGGGCTTGTACTCTATTCAATACCTCTTCATAGGATTTAACCTCCTTGAATACGTCATCATAAACAGATGTTTCATGCTCATAGGATTTTAAATTACAATGCATCAAATTTTTTCTTACTAATTGATAGGGGTCATGCTTTCTGTGTTCAATATCTACCAATTTTACTTCTTCTAGTGATTCAACCTCTACTTTAGAATGGCCTAGATTCAGTAATGAAAATTTCCCGATATGTACAGGGAAAGTTGGCTGTGACTTCTTCTGAGCTACCTTTAGCTCTAATCCAATGTCGCCTTTTACTATTTGGTGGGATACCTCTCTACACACCAATCTGTCCAGTAGGAATTTAGGGAGTGCATGAGGGGGAATAGAACAACCATAAACCCTAGTGTAGGAAAACTTCTCGTCAATAAACCAGTCGGCTATTGCTTTAAGATTTTCTATGATTGTATCAGAAATGCGAGGGGGTTCGCATCCAAAAAATATTTTATGCATCGGAATTATAGCAAAATGACAAATTTCATAAAATGCGTCCTTAGCATTTTCTTCCCAAAGGGAAGAATGATATTCATGAATGGGTTCTGGACAGGTTATGTTCCAACTCCAATTTATTAAGGGAAAAGGAGTCACATAGTAGATTACATCCATAATGTATGCTGACATGTAAAAGGCCACAGGTTGTCCCTTAGATTTTGCAACTCTGTAGTTTGAGATTTCTTGTGTTAGGTTATCCGACAAAATCTTACTTCAGTTAAAATCATATCCTTCTGAAGCTTCTTCTAAAAAGGGCACCCAATCTGCATGAAAATGGCAGGGATCTTTTCTCCTGAAAAGTCTACACAGCATAATGGCTACGTAGACCATGTATTCATTCAAGGATGTTGTAGCATAAACCCCATGGGTATCGGCCCTAAATTTTGAAGGACATCTCCACCCGTTTCTAATTATATCAGGATAAGTCCAGTCTACCTCGGTGCATTCTTTCCTCTGAAACTCTGCTAAAAACTCGACATTAAAAGTATGTTTAGGATTTGGCGAGAGTTTATACATTACTTGTATATGTTTTGGCCCGAATGAGCCGACGATGACTCCTTGATCATTTAAGATGCTCCTCATCGAGATATCGACTTTTTCCAGGGCCCAACTAATCACATCATTATATGCCACGAGCCGAGGGCACGCGGCGATCTTATGAAGCTATGATTCTGCTATGTCTCGATAGTGATTCTCAAAATCAGTATGAGCATTCTTGAATTCACATTCCAGAAATTTAGAGATTTGAGTCCAAGATTTAATGGAGTCTATAGCATGTGGTGTGGTGTTGGAGATGATATCTCCTTCCTGTGTATCTTCACTCTTCTTCGGTGCCTTTTTCAGTGCCATGACTTTACGTTAAATGGAAAACCTGTCACAGAAAAGGAATGAATGAGCTCAGCTGAGTGCTTCTTACGCTTGATAAAATGAAAACATAGACATTCAAATGCTCTTTTAATTTATTTAATAATGATGGGATTGAAGCAACTGACAAGAATTCAAGACATTTAATGCAGTAGATATTTTACTGAGATACGCATTAGTACCACGTATCACAAATTATTCTTTATTTAAAATGGTCGCATTTTGGTGCCTTTGAATTTTAAAGAAAACTCAAAACATTTTACTCAATCGGAAACCGAAACATGAATGAAACCCTAAAAAATGATTATCATTAATCATGCTTTGGAAAAAGGTTAATTTGTGCTAATCACAGATTAAGAGTCAAGATTTTGTTTTTCAGGATTTCGGGGATCGTGTTGTCGAAAGGTATGTTATCTCGAAATCCGATCTCTGAAATCACAAAATCCCAACAAGGTTAATTAAGACTTAAATGTTTTAGCAAAGTAATTGATTGATATTAAGCATTTCGGGATTTCGGGGATCATTTTGACAAGAAGTATGTCATTGATGAATCCTGATTTGCGAAGTTGCGAAATCACTACGTGTTTAAAAAAATGACTTAAATTCATCTTAATTAACTAACTAATCAGGGTTAATGAAAAAACCGAGTTAGTTTGGTTTAACACAAATTATGGGTCGGGATTTCATGATTCGGGATTTTGGGGATCGTTTTGACAAGAGATGTGTTATCACTAAACCCTGAATCCCAAAATCATGAAATGATTAACTTAATCCTTAACTTTTTGCGTTAGAGAATTAATTAATTAGCATTTAACTAACTCTCTTTATTTTGGGAAATCGGGGATCAGGATTTCGCGATTCAATTTGTATTGAAAAATATGTTTTCAGTAAACCCTGAATCCCAAAAAATCTTTAAAGTTAACCTTAAATCCATTAGGTTTAAAGCTTATCATGATTAAAATAATTTTATAGAAAATGCGTCGGGATTCTTATAATACTTTTAGGTTTTTGCCTTTTATTATTTAAATAATTGAGTTCTTCGGGAAATTGGTACCGTGCGTTTGGGAATGAAAATGAAACTTGTGTTTTATGAAAAGACGAAACCTGAAAAAGGAAAGTTTAGGTATTAGGGATAAAAATTTTAAGAATTGTTTCAACAAAGGTCATAACCTTATTTGAATGCATTGTAGAATTTTCCACCACTTTTAAGGAACACCATGGCAATGAATCGCCCACTAATGAGAAATTGTTCCTTTCATCCTCCAATGATCCACAACATGGGGACCTCATACTTCTCTATTTACTAACCCTTTGCACCATTTTCACAGTTGGATTTATGTTTTTTTCTCTTCTTTACATGGTTGTCATTGTTTCTTGGGTGTAGGAATTTGAACACGTTATCATTTGGATTCGATATCATTCACCTTCTTTTCATGGACTTCTAGAAGTATTTTTCTAAGCCATCATATAGTTTTAATATTTCCCTCCACATATTCATATTTAAACCTTTTTTCCATTTCAATCACCTTAGGGTCCAGCTTGGTTGGACATTGGTACTTTGACACCTATTTTAACACTTGTCCAATGTTAGATCCTCCATATGATGGGTAACCCCAATTTAGCACCCTTTGTAGTTTGACATCCATCGTGAGTGTTCCCCATATAAATGAAATCCTTTATAGTCTTAGATGGCACTTGAAAACCATTCTCTTCTCTTCTCAATTCCTATCCACTCCCTTATGGGCTCCCACCTATTTTTTTTAATTTTTTGCTACACTTCACATTTTGTTTCTCACCTATTTCTTATTGCTTATACAAGACTCCAAAGCTCCAAATGAATACAAAACATTTTCATTTGAGAGGGGGCTTGCATTAAGGTGTCCATCATTTCCTGCACACTTATTTCTTTACTTGCTTTTCACCCTTATCATACTTGAGAATGGATTTTCTTACACCTTGATACTTGTCCTCTCTCATTAACATAACATATTATTTTATTATTTCCACTAAAGATAAAATAAGAATAAAAATTAAATAAAAATATTAATATTCCATGAATTTTCCCCATGAGTCCATGGAGGTGTCAATGTTTTGTTGATTGAAGCATAAATATTGATTAATCTAGTTGTGTCATTCCACCTTGTCATTATAATTGTTAAGTTTTGTTTACTCCACCTAAATACACAAACATATTCATTCTATTTTCCTCATTTTGACATCAATTTAGTCATCCCCCCCATGGATTTTAATTCGTGATTTCTTACCTATGTCCCTCTCATATTTTATCTATGTCGATGGAAGGCTTGTGTCGCCCCCATTTTCACCTCTCCTATGACAAGGCCAAGTGTTGGTCCTTCATTATTACTCTCATTCATCTTGTGTTTCTTTAAGGGAATCCATCATCACCCTCCACATATAAAAAGGCCTCCTATACATTAATTTGAGGATCTTTGTATTGAATTATAAGGTTATGTCATTAGAATTATCTTGGGTTCCCCATATTGGAACCATTCTTGTACATTTTCTACTTTCTTGTTTGATGTTTGGGAAGATAGATGGAGATGATGTTGGACTCATGAGCCCTTTTGAGGAAAGAACCTTGAGGAGAGAAGGATTAGATCTACACATCTCATGCAAGGTAACAATGCACTATTTTCTTGTTGATTACATAATAATTTCATTTCTTTTCCCCATTTCACATTGTTGTTTCATGTCAATTATATGCAATTTTATGGATGGGTATTAAGTAAATTATGGATTTTACTATTTTGAGCAAGTTAGTTCTAGAGTTTACCATTATAGAAAACATTAAGATTTTATTCGTCGTCTTGTGTGTAGGTTTATTTCAAGACTATTTCCCTTCTCCTTCTCTTTCAACTCAACCTAAAGCTTTGAATATCTTGAAAGGAATGTCTCACATGTATAATCCTTTCTCTTTCCTCTTAAAATTCAGTTTTCCATCATTTGCTTGTTTGTTTGAAAGGGTAGAATAGGTATTTCTTTTATTGTTGTTCCTTAGCATATAATTCCACTATTGTGGAATGGTTTCTACCCACTATGCTAAAATATTCCTACGACAAAATGGTGAGTCCACGAGGGAAGGCTTTTTTACATTCTTCCTTCTTTTATTGATTATTAGGGATTTTTTGGTTTTTTAACCTTCTGTATGCTTGTCAACATTTTTTTTTCAAAAATCTACATTAGTTCTATGCATGATTGCCTTCCCTTTTGTGTTTTTAATTTTTCTAATTTTTTCTTTAGTTTCATGTATGTTTGGCCCTTTCCCGTGTAATTTCATGAGGTTTTATAGGGAGGCACACACTATTATTTTTGTTTTCCGATATATGTCCATTATTTATCCCCATTGATGCAATTTCATGTCTAGAAACCATTTTTCTACACAATTTCATGATTGTAAAGAATTTTTCCACATGTTTTTGGTTTTTTGGGCTTACAAAATAGGGTTAAAGATTTATTTTTCATAGTGGTTTTGAGTCTTCTATATGTATTGCCTATTGATAACAGTTTTTTTAGTTTCTATAATGAAAGGAAGAAAGGGAAAGGGAAAGGGAAAATAACATCTATAGGTTTTCATGCCTTTTTCCATTTTTGAATTTCATTTTTTACAACACTTAATTTTTTGCATTTGTGCATTATTAAGTATGAAAGGCACAACCTGCCACTAAATAACAACCCTAACTTAATCTAGATTATAAAATGAATTAAACATTTATATTTTGGGTCTAGCACGCCAACATTAGCCTTAATATAGAGCCTTGGTGTTAGTTTTGGGTAGTCATTTCAAAATCCCTAAGACCATTTAAATTATAAACTTAAAAGTTGAATAACTAGTTTTAAAGTCCTTTGTAACATTTGTGATTTCTCGAGAAGACCTTCATAAGGGTGTACAATCGAAGGGGAAATCATTCTAAATTGGATATCACTAGAACTACCCCTTATCCACACAATGGACTTAAGAAACACCTAGTTAACCCAATTCTAGTGTTATACTATAATTTGGGTCAACATCAACTGACACACTAGGGCTTGGTAACTTCATTCCCAAAGCCACAAATTTATGAAAGGAAACCTTAGTGGCCCTTTATTTTACTTATAAACACAAGTAAACTCACTTGTGGTATTATGGAAAGGTACCCTTGAAAAATTCCCTTAATGACCCCCATTGGGTTCCAACACCTTTGGTGGTAATTGTTTGTGGGAAATTGAAACTATATGGTAATGTTCAATAGTTGAATGGGTAGAAGGAGGCTGCAATTTCATGTTAAGAGGTATTCAATGATAATACTCTTGCCCATTCATGAAAATAATTTTATGCTCACCCATTCATGAACTCGTGCCCATTCACAGGTAGAGATAGCTGAGAGCTCGAGCTCAGGGTTAGAGAGAGCTCACAGAGGGCACAGGGAGAGAGCTCACAAGTTGTGAAATTAGAGAGAGCTTGTGGAGGTCACTGAGAGAGAGATATTGTGGAGGGCACCGGCCAAGAGAGAGAACTCGCGAAGAGAATCGTAAGTTGTTGAAAATACTTCTATGTATCTATTTATTCTCTCTTCTGTCCCTTTACCATTGTTAATAAGCGCCTCATTTTCAATACACTCTGTTGCATGCTTTCCCAGCTCCAACATGTCATCAGATCCTCCAAACACAACATTCTTTATAATAGAACCAACATTAGAATTCTCTGGACTCCCAAATAGAACTTTGACTTCCCTTAAAAGAAGGTCAAACTCTTTGATAAGCAAGTTTTTTGTGTCTGAGGACACATGAATGCAACCGACAGTTTAATTTTTCTAATTTTTTCTTTATTTTCATGTATGTTTGGCCCTTTTCCATGTAATTTCATGAGGTTTTATATGAAAGCACACACTGTTATTTTTTTTCAATATCCATGTCCATTATTTATCCCCTTACCATATCCTAAAGTTTCCAAACTGGCACATGCCTAGAGAATACTTGCAGAGATGAATTGATGTGGTTTCATACCTGCTCGTTGCATTTCATAGAAGAGGTCCAGTAGCTCCTCTCCAAAACTAGCCTGAGCATATGTTGTAATCATTGCACTCCATAAGATCAAGTCATGTTTGGTTTCTCTTTTGAACACTTTGTGTGCATACTCTATGCTATTGCACTTAGCATACATGGTAACAAGGGCAATAGTTGCAGATATATTTGACCCAAATCCAGTTTTGATCACATGGATGTGAAGCTCTTTTCCCTATTCCAGAACACCAAGGTTTTCACAAGCCCAAGGAACACTGACAAACGTAAATATGTCCAATCTCAGGCTTAGATGATGCATTTCAGAAAATAGTTCAAGGGCTTGCATATCAAGTTCATTATGCATACATGCTGCAATCATTGAATTCCACAATGTTGAGATTACTGTGGCCATTTCATCAAACACTTTGCATGCATAATCTACAATCCTAGATTTTTCATACATTGTAACAAGAGCACACCCAACAGAAACATCTGACTGAAATCCAATTTTAGCAATTGTAGGATGGTTTGAGAACTCATTCATTTTTCAACAAAATTGAAAAGGTTTGTAATTGGAGATGCTTAACTGAAAACTCTATTTTATAAATAGTATTTAATCTTTTATTTTCCAAAAAAAGCATATTATATTTGATTGTTGAGCAATTACAAATATATCAATAATAAAACATCATTGAGCCAAGTTGTAACTATACCAACTACCCCTCCCTGCATAGGTAACAAGAGCCAACATATCCACCTCTAAAATATGCTTTCATTATCTGTGATCATTGATTATTATATAGCCAACTTCCATTATTTTAAAGTGTTGGTTGTTCAATTTTCTCTTGTTTCTTATTACTGATGGCAGACAATATGGTCATTCTCCATGCCTCTGCTTTATATGAAGCCCCTAACCAACCACTGATCTAGGTCTCTCCCAATCAACCTTGCCACTTTGTCATGCCTTCTTGATCCTAGAATCTATCCCCAGAAAACAACATATAAGACACAAAATAATTTTTGAAATTTTAGTCTTTCAACTACAAGATGGCCTCCCTTGCCTTGCATATTGTCAATCAAATTCTAAGATTATATGTTAGTGATTGTATGTCAATCAAAACTTGCTTAAATGTTGCAAACATTGCTCCATTGCAATACTATGCCACTATATAATCATCTTTTGCATCAAGGTTATTTATATTCACTAAGTTGCAAGGGTTATTTCCCCAATGGCTATCAAATACTTTGGACACCATTCATGCTGGATAAGGGAAACAACTTTTCCAGATTCTATTAAACCTGTGATTGTATTGATCCCACCATAATCATGAAGGTATTTCAAATCAACCTTAAGAGATGCACTATAGCCACGTCATTTTTCTGTAGATAAACTCCATTGACATTTTGAGTTTGTAATGTTAATGGATTGTCCTTGATTTATAAATGCTTGGACTACACCTCTCCTCGAAGCTCCCTGAACCTTTCTTTAATCATTGGCACCACCATTGATAAAACATGTCACCTGTGCTTTCTGCAAAGAATATACTCTCACCATCATCACCAATTTTTAAAAAAATGGATAGTCCTTTTGTTTATGGAATAGAGCAATTGCAGTTTCTGAATCAAATGGGTGAACTTGGTCCTAAAGATCTGTTATGCATCTCTCAACATCATATAAAAAAAAAAGCAATAACTATTATAACCCCTATCACTACACTTATTCCATCTTATAAATACACCTTTGAGGAATTTACTAAATAGTCAAAGCCCAAGAATTCTTCAACATGGAATCCACAGGTACAAGTCCACTTCCAGTCATCATCTTTCCACTATCAAGTTTTTGTTAGTGCCCTGCTATAATGCAAAAGGAATATTGTGTTTTTTCCATGCATATGGTATTCCTGAAAAGCCTTGTCTGGTATATACTTTGATGTGTTTCTCGGCCTGCAAAAATATCAATGCTCTGTTCAACAACATATTCAGGGTAGCTCTGTTCAACAACATATTTAGGGGAACTCTGTTTATCAACATATTTAGGGCAACCCCTTGCATTTCTAGCATAGTTTTGTACTTTGGCAACACTTTTTCTTAGTATATTTGTCAAGGCATGGCCTTTTACTGATGTGACTTCAGTCATATAGACCACTTTGGTCTTGAGGATGTAGATAAAATCTATCTATCCATCTCTCTCTCACACACATCCAGGTGCACACTCCTAAACACATGTGATGTATTGCAAGCTATTACCACAGTGGCTTATCCTTGTGATGGGATTATATTTTAATTAATAAGTACTATACTCTTTGGTCACATATGCAGTGCCACCAAACAAACACAAGCAATATTGTACTCTTTCCACATGTTTTTTGAATAATCTCACATGTATAGCAGTTGTGAGACAAACTGGGTTTATGAGGCAATACCTGCATCAAAAGCTTTGCCAATCTGCAAGTTGATTTTGGGTGAAGTTGTGTGAAGTTGTTGTGCTAGCCAAAGGATACAAAGAAATTACAATATGTATCTTGATTTTATGTTTATAATTACTTGGGTTTTATTGTAGATAACTAAGGCATAGGAATGCTGGAAAATGCAAGAGAATAAACTAGTTGGAATGCATGTGTACTAGTGGGCATATTGAGAGTTAATATCTAGTAGAGTGCATATAGATATGATTGAGCATATATGGTATTGCATCTTTATTAAAAGTGGTTTGTTGTTACATATTCGATGAGAATGGTGTGATGATTAAATGTGGTTGATGTGATTGCATAACTAGGAATGGTTGAGGACATGGTTGAAGATGTTGATGATGCAACTACCTATGATAGTCAACCTCATCGGAAAGAATAAGGACGAGAGGATGCTTGTCA
>ML783593.1:616315-627392 GCA_009831015.1 Picea engelmannii
GATGATTAAATGTGGTTGATGTGATTGCATAACTAGGAATGGTTGAGGACATGGTTGAAGATGTTGATGATGCAACTACCTATGATAGTCAACCTCATCGGAAAGAATAAGGACGAGAGGATGCTTGTCAATAGTTTGGATGAAGTATCATGTGATTTTACATAAGTCACTAGTGGATTAGGTAACATCAAATATGTTGATGGAAACCTTATAGGTATGAAATTGGTCATGCCAATGTTGCATGAGCACTGAAAAGAAATTGGATAACAATTCCTTCAACCATGCTTTGGTATCATAAGTTGATATGTTTATGATGTTTGAATACATTTATATGAATGATACCCAGGTGGGGTATGGTAAAGGTAAGAAATATTGGACATATAAAGAATGTTCAAAATCTATTAATGCGTTGATCATATGAAGAATGTCATGTCATTCCATGTTGGTTATGCGGTAATCACCAAGGAAAGTTAGGACTTATGATCATGTTTTGAAAGTTAATGGCATATAAGATAGCCACGTGTGAGGCTATAGTGTTGTTGGATTTAAGATGGATATAGTTATACACAAGTATCCAATGGTATCCCCACTTATATTGGTGTCCTAGACTATAACCTTCTTGCCAACATTGGAGAGCATTGAAAAACATGCTCCTAGTGTTGAGTTTTGGATAAAAATGAAGGTGTCTAGATGGTCGAAAAAACATTGGGGAGGTGGCTAGATGATGTGTTTAGGCATTAAATAATAAAAAAAAACTCATAATGGTGGTTTGCTTGACATGATAATGTTCTATTCTATGTAATGTAAGGATGCATCACATGAAAACAAATTTAATTAATTAATAGTGATAATAATAAAAAAAAATAATGACAATAATGTCAATAAACTTAGTGGGAGGAACGTTGGTGGGAGGGAGGTACCTCCCAAAATTCATCAAAAACCTGTCTCGATTCCCCATACATCATTCGTTCATTTCTTAGGGAAGGTTTAGATAGAAAAACTCAATCTGATAGAGGCATAGGATAAAACCACCCAGCAAGCACCACCCGCACCACTAGTCGTTGTTTTGATTTACCGCGTTTAGCCTGAAGCAACACTGTGTATGATGGAGTATTCGAGTAGCCCCACTTGATTGTGAGTTAAATCATAGCGACCAGACTTGGTAGTTGTGGAGTTGAGTCGTTAGCCATGGATTGAGGGTTTATAGAGCCCGTTGTTGGTTGTCCAAGTGGTGGTGGATTTATTTACAAAGGTTTGGCATAGTCATCAGTGTTAGCTACAACACTGGCGATTGGCGTCGAGTCGTAGCCCCATATGACAGACGCAGAGCAGTGGAGATATTCAAGGGAAGTAAATTGAATCCATGTGTTGGCAGTAAGACCAATAATTTGTACCAATGGTAGATTAGGCTGTGGACTCATAGTATTAATGAAAGAAAGCTGTTAACTTTGCATACAGACTAGTATTGAAAACCATCAAAGATGACGTTGGAAAAATTAATTGGGTCATTTGGTTACTTCTCCAGAAGGACTAGTACATTTGGGTCAAATAAGTCCTCCATTAACGTCCTCATCATTGTCGTCATCATCACCATTTTCATCGTCACTGTCATCTCCATTGTCATTGCAATCATATATTCCTAAACCTATGACCTCTAAGGAGTAAAGTAATGTTCTTGACCATTAGGCCCTCAATATAATATATTAATTATATCATATATTAATTATACAAAATATATAATATATAAACAAAAAAAAAAACCAAACCAAACATATATTATTAAAAAAATAAAATAAAAAAATTAATAATATATATTATATATGAATAAAAAAATAGCAAACAAAACCTGACCACTATTGAAGACCCTTGTCACCCAAATTTGAAAACCCTGACTAAACAAAACCCAACCCACGATCAGTACTGCACCCAAATTTTAGAACCCATGCTAAGAAAAACTCTGCCGACCCCGATCGACAACAAGCTGGGACAGAGGAGATCACCCCACAGGAGAAAGAAGGAGCCCACATCTCTTGACCATATCGACATTCTGTAAACATGGCCACTTCAGCGAGGCTTTAGGAATTATGGGTATTGCATGTAAACATTTAGACTTCTCTATGTATATTTGTCTTCTACAGGGATGTATTCAAAGAAATTACCTACCAGAGGGTAAGGTGATCCATGCCCACATCAAGCAGAGTAGATTTACGGGAGACACACTTTTACACAACACACTTCTCAACGTGTATGGCAAGTGTGACACTATGATGGATGCTCGCAAAGTATTCGACCAAATGCCTAAACGAAATGAGTGCTCTTGGACAATCATGATTTCTGCTTGCACAAGGGATGGGCTTCCTAAGGAGGCATTGGCACTCTTTCACCGGATGCCAAGAACAAGTCTCCAACCCAATCACTTCACATTTTCTATTGTTCTTTCATCATGTGCCAATTCAAAATCACTATGGAAGGGCATGGTGATTCATACAAAAATTATAAGGATGATACATTAGTATGTATCATTTTTCCTTTACATACTAAATCTGGTGGAATTCAAATCTTCGGTCGCGCCCGGTGTGATGGATTTCACACGATATATGGATTTCATGAACGAAATGATTGACACCGAAGAGGATGTGAAATTGTTGAGACATAGTGGAATTATTAGCAACCACCTCCAAAGCGACGGAGAGGTTGCGAGCCTCCGAAACAACATGGGTAAGTGCGTTCATCTTAGGAAGGTTGAATATCTGGACAATGTAATAGAGGATGTAAATAGATATTATAATAGGAAATGGAATGTTGTTGTGGTGGAGTTTGTGAACGAACATATTTTCGGTTCGTGGCAATTCTTAACTCTGGTGGCTGCAGCGATAATTTTAGTCTTCACTTGCTTACAGTCTTTCTGCTCTGTGTATGATTGCAAGAAGTGGATAAGCAAGCTGCAAGACTGATAAATTGTGAAGCAAAGAGAAATGCAGAGAGAAAAGAATAGAATAGTATATTGAATGTATGAAGAAGTACTCAAGAAGTTACAATGTAAAGGGAAATAGTTGAGCTAAATAGGCTCAAGCAAGACAAAAATAGAAAGTACAGTTGTCCAGTACAGCTGGCAGTGTACAGTCAGATTGTTGAGGTTACAATATATTTAATACTCCCTCTTAAACTCAACAATTACAAGAATTAGTACTGATTATGCCTAAGTGTTGTCTCTGAAAATCAAAAACTGACTTTCCTAGTGGCTTTGTAAAGATATCAGCAAACTGATTGTAACGACCCCGCTTAAATAGATGTATATGATTATTAATTATAATTAATTTAATAATCTAAATGTCCTAAAAGATTAGCTAAACAATAATTATTTCTTAAAATAAAATTAACTAATTATTTATTATTAATTAATCATTCATGATTGTCAAGGATTAATTAATTAAGTAGAGGATTAAAGGGGGGTTAATAAATTATTTTATTAAATTAAGAGTTACGTACATGGAAAGGGATAAGATATTAAATAAAGGGGATAAGGGGCATTAACGACGAAAGGATAAGAAGGTAATAAATGGGTTAGGTAGGGAGTAAATAAGGGGGAGTCGGTGAAGGAGGAATATGGAGGGGAAGGAGGTTTACGGGAGGGCATTCAACGAGAGATGGGGGATTGATTTGGAGGGCTCCTGGATTTTGCAGAGAGGAATGGAGTTTTGGAGTGAGGATTGTATCAGTCAAGCACTGAGGTTGCTAGAGGTTTTGGGCACGGGGGCCAGTATATCCATATGATATCCTGGAGCTAGGAAGTTACCTAGTCGGCAGGGTGGAACTAGGTTTTGGGCAGCGTTTACAGTGCAACAGTGGTCAGCAAGGCAACATCAAGGTAGCAAGGCGAGGCGAATTAGCATCAGACCCAGGTAATTTAACTTGTGTACTTGTTTTCTTTGCTATAAGATTTTAATATTCATTGTTAAATTACATGCGTATGTGCTCAAAATAAGGAATATATGAAATTTTGATGTTTTTCTCAATTAAAAGAAATTAATGATTTTTCTGAGATTAATTCTGTTACAATTCATGTAATTATTAGGCATAAAATCTATTCGGCTCCTACATTTGGTATTAGAGTGTCTTAGTTCGAAATCTGGGCCTATGGGCCAAGTTCCCAAAACTCCAAGCGCTAACTCAAGCTCCGCCTAACCTGCAAACCAAACGTATTATTATTGTGATTATATGTAAACAAAAATAAATATAAAAGAAATACATATTGAAATTGTTAAAAAAAAAATAAAACAAAACAAATTACCAAAGTAAAATATACAACTAGGGTTATTATAGTAGTACCTATTACAGTGCATATGTTTTACAATATAAGCAAGGATTTGAAACAAATGGGGAGGTGATTATTCGTATTAGATTGAATATACTTAATGAAATAAAAAAACTATTCACAAAAAAATGAATGATATAATGCATATGCTTCAACAAGGATATCCAAGCAAACAGACGTCATGCAAAGATAGATGTCTTATGTATCTAAAACAAAAGAAACAAAAGCAAAAGCATACCCTCATGCGAACAAGTGTAAACATGGCTCTCTCTACATGATGGAGGTGTTTGCGCATTGATGGACTAATGTCAATCAATAATACCAAGGATTCCTTGTATTGAGCCTGGGCTACGACTTTCCACCTCGCCATCGGTCTCACCTTGTATCGATCTGCTTTCCACCTCATCATCTTTGAAGCCATTTGAAGAAGGCTTTAGGGTCCTTTTGGCGTGCAAATTTCCCACCCCCTCAACAAAAAGCATTGTATGAAGCACTTGAAAAGATTAAAGCAGAGTTGAGGCTCCTTGGTTTCATATCGTTGTTGCTTACAGTAGGGAAGAAACGAGTTGCCAATAATTGCATATCAGAAAGCCTGGCTAACACTATGCTTCTGTGTAAGAAACTTCAACATGAAACTGAAGACTCGTCGGAAAACCATCAGAAGCTTGTGTCAAGAAAACCATCAGAAGCTTGTGTCAAGAGCCTTGTTTTCAGTCAGGAGGGACCACAGGCGGTAATTGTGAAAGGAAGGAATAAACACTGTACTAGCACAACAAGCACCGAATATATACGTCCACGTTCGCTTGTCCAGGTGATCATTGATGTAGTATATATTTCTTGCACAACCTATGAGCTGTATCACAGATCCACAAAGGAGAAATGTACAATTGAAAGCCAGACCAAGAACCTTACAGAATGAACCCAAGAGTCTGTCCAACACTTCAAACCACTGAATAACATGATTCTTGAAGCTCACGTTCTCCTTCTCTTTTTGTGTGCGGTATTCAATATAAAGAACGTTGATAAGGTAAGCGGTCCATCTTCCCATCAAGCCATAGAATAATTGGAAGAGAACTCCTAACACCATTCCCAGCTGTGAGAATGAAGAAAGCAAGGATGTGAATAACGAAAAATGACCTCTATTTCGATCTCCAATTACAATGAATGCCAGACAATAGTAGCTTTCTGGTTTGAAAGAAAAATTGAATGAACGAAATACTTTATATAATTATTTTTCAAAAATGATTTGACAAACCTGGACTTTGTTGAATTGTTTTCAATTCACAAGGTCATAGGATATACTACTAGCTCAGAAATCAAATATTATTAATTCTCCTCGATTTAATAAAATTATGTCAAACGACTGGGATAAAACAAACCTAGGTGCTCATTATTTTCACAAAATCAATTCAATTCTCGCCTCGGAAGCAAATGAAGTATTGGCTAAACCCTAGCAGAGAAAATCCCTCAAAATATCCACAACTCTTGCGAGCACCTAAAATTCTTCAACAATAATCTTGAAATGAGAAAACTTATCGTAATATCGCCAGATGAAGGATTTCAGATGCACCAGGATGCAGGGTGCATTGATCCAGTTAAAGTCAGGAAACTTACTGGAAATCAGAAATCCACCAACTGTTTTCAAAATGTTTGAACAAAATAAAAAATATATATATAATCATCAAATAAATTAAAAGGGGGCTTTTTCAAATAAACGTTTCAGACGGCATCCAGGATACACAGAATGACCAGCAAACAAACTTTTTGCGAAAAAGGGCCATCAAATGCCCTCTCTTCTTCAATGAAAACTTTAAACGAAACAAATTCATGGAAAATTTATTTTCTATATTAGCTCTAGCGAATCCAACATGCACAGATCGGATTTAACACAAAATAGAAGAAAAATTAAATAGACCAACAAACCGCCGATTATTTCCAGTGTACAGTTTTAGATGTGGCCGACATGCACAGAACGAGCATTCTACCAACTTATGCAGGAAACTAAACACAAGAAATAAAGAAATTGTTCGAAGAGCTGGCAGGTGTAGGGTTTAGGGTCAGATACGAGGGAGATGGAGGAAGCAAAGCGGGCACATGGGCTTCATGCGTGCCCGATTTGACTTTTTTTTATATTCTTTATATTTATTTTATTTTAATTTTATATTTAATTTTTTTTTATTTTATTACTTATGTAAATTAATTTTTTTTTTAATTTTACTAAATTTAAATTTCATGGTTTAAATCGTAATTTTTTTTTTATTTATTAACAAAAAAAAAAGAGATGAGGATAAAAAAAATATCTAATAAAGGAAAAACAAAAAGTTTTGGAGTCTATGGGTTTTGAACCCAAGACCACCCACTACCTAAGCCTTAAGGAACAACCAAACACCAACGCACCACACAATGTGACTTTTACAAATAATTTCACATATAAAATACTTTAATTGTCATACCCAAGACCACCCACCAAGCGAAGCGTCTTAAGAAGCACACTAACACCGAAAGGTACATAGCGCTGGTGAACGTTGAAATGTGGCTGGCAGTTGTGGATAAGTATTTAGATGCCACGGTTTAATCCTATTTAATCATTAAACGTAGTAATTATATAACCTTACAACATTTTTTTAATGTGATTAGGTAAATGTTAAAAAAAAAAAGAGTAAACATGCCAACAGATGCCTTGATAAATGCAAGAAAGTTATGAACAATAAATCTGACCAATTGATTTTGGAGGACGAATAAGAATATGCCAGCATATTCAATGCATAGCCATCAGATCAGGGTTTAAGGTTAAATAAGATTAAAATATCATTAATTGTGCCCATTGTCAATAGGTGTACGCATATCGGTGTAAATTAATAAACATAAGGTTGGAAGTCACTTTAATCAAGTTGTATGCGAAAATTTAAAAGGGCTTAGACTAGGACAAGCAGGAAGGAGGCGACATATGTACAAGGAGAGTAAGCATAGGAAGTGACGAGTGAGGCGCAAGGCTAACGTAGCTACAGGGAAAGGGAACCAATAGTTCTTTTTGTAGGGGCGAAGAAATCAAGCTTAGATGCTTAATCCTAACCCTAACCTAGCCAATCCCCTAATGGAGTAATGACTGTTTACAGACAAGTAAAGAAAACTTATGCCTAACCCTGTTTCTAAGTTTAAGTAGCACCTATTTGAAACATCCTGGAACTCACCCTGACAACCTTGGTTGATGCAGGTCAAAGCATACAGGATGGTCAGGACTCAAGGGGATCGAGGCAAGGGAGCGTCGTCACAAGCACCGCCAACATCGCCAGCTCCACCACCACCATCGCCCGAACTAGCCCTCATACTGCGCTCTTTGGAATCCATTAACAAGACTTTAAAGGGGCGACAACCGACAACAACTGAAGTGGAACCCCCACCATCTGGAACGGGTAATCCAGAAGCGTCAAGGGATTTAGGGGGAGGACCTCCACCTAAAGACATCACGCGGGAATTGCAGAAGATCAAACTTCCGTAGTTTGCTGGGGGTCACGCCAGTGAACGCGCGGAAGCATGGTTGGAAGGCATGATGAGGTGTTTTTCCTTAAGGGACTATGCGTCCAACTCAAAGGCAAAGATCAAAATTTTTTAGTTAAGAGACAACGCCTTGAACTAGTGGGGCAACCTGGAAAGACAACATCACCTTACCCCAGACACAGTATCTTGGGAACTTTTTGAGGAGAGGTTCCAAAGGAAATATCTACCAGCATACTATGAGGAACAACAGGTAGGGGCATTTCATGCCTTAGTACAGGGAAATAGAACTGTAGAAGAATATGAGATCAGATTTATGGAACTGGTCAAATATGTGTCGTATATGGATAATGACCAACGATAGGTAGAGCGCTTCATCTATGGATTGAACCCTAAGATAAGAGCTATGGTGCGGATGTGGAAACCGTCTTCAATAGCGGAGGTGGTGGAAAATGCTCGTTATGTGGAAGAACACATGAACTTGATAGGGGGTACAAGACTGACATTTCCGCATTGTCCTGGATTCGTAGGGAAGGCCCCGAAGACATTTCCTAGGGGAGGGAGATCAAGGTCACCGCCATATGGTACCAGAGTCGTGCCAAGGATAGTAGCTGTAGGGATTTCAATGGTAGCGAGTGCAGCATCTCGTTCATCTCCAACAGTGCAGACAGGTCCACGACCATCTCAGGGAACAACTAGTAGGGGCAGGGGTTCCATGGGAAGGAACTCATTTCAGAGGCAGTCACATAACAGTGCACAGGGTCAATCTCGTGTTACCTGTTGGGAGTGCAGAGGACCCCATTACCAGCGTCATTGCCCAGAGTTACAATCAGGGTTTGTGCATAGAGAAGGAAAGGCACCGATGGGGAGAGCAAGTAGCAGCCACCAGATTTACGCAACGATTAATAACCGCCAGGCCGAACATCAATCCACGGTGGTGGAGTCATCAGGTACACTAAATCATATCAATGTCAAGATTTTGTTTGATTCTGGTGTGAAAAATAGTTTCATTTCACCATCTGCATTAGAAAAGAGTGGGTTGGCAGCCTACGAGCACAATGACTTTAAACAAGTCGAGATGGCTTCGAGGGAAAAACAAGCGGTAGGACCTAGTGTTGATAATTGTATAGTATACCTATGAGTGTGTACTACCAGGTTGAAGGTATACGTCACTGCCTTCGGGGCATATGACCTAATCATTGGAATGGATTGGTTAGCAGCTCATCAAGCTTTGGTAGATTGTTTCGCAAAGAGGGTGCTTTGTGTCGATGATGAAGGAAGACCAGTAGAGATCCAGGGTGTACAGAGAAAAGTGTCGTTATGATTTATATCAACTATGAAGGTTAAGTGATTCTTGAGGCAAGGATGTCGACTTTATGTAGTGGAAGCAGTGAAGGAAAGGAAGGGACCCTCATTGGATCAGTACCCGGTACTGTCAGAACTTCAGGATGTTTTTCCGAACGAGTTACCAGGGTTATCTCCTCAGAGGGAGCTTGATTTTACCATTGAGCTAAAACCTTGTGGAGAACCAATATCCAAAACTCCGTATCGGATGACAGCGCCAGAACTTTTTGAATTGCAAATGCAGTTGAAAGAGTTACTGGACTTAGGGCTAATAAGGCGTAGTGTCTCACCCTGGGGCGCACCGGTAATTTTTGTAAAGAAGAAGGATGGATCCTTACGACTGTGTGTAGACTACAGGGACTTGAACCATGCTACAGTGAAAAATAGGTACCCAATGTCGCGAATAGATGACCTCTTCGATCAGATGAAAGGAGCAACGGTATTCTCAAAGATCGATTTGCGATCAGGGTATCATCAGTTAAGGATTAAGGAAGGTGATATCCCAAAAATTGACTTTCAAACTTGGTTTGGACATTACGAGTTTGTTGTAGTACCTTTCGGATTGACCAATGCGCCAACAGTATTCATGAGCCTCATGAACGACGTATTTCGAAAGTACTTAGACCATTTTTTACAAGTCTTTTTAGATGACATCCTCATCTATTCCAAGAATGAAAGAGAATATGAGGAACACTTATGAATAGTGTTGTCCTGCCTTAGAGAGAACAAATTGTATGGGAAGCTGTCGAAGTGTTCCTTCTTCCAGAAAGAGATCCACTATTTGGGTCATATCATTTTCGACGAAAGAATCTCTGTGGACCCAGAAAAGGTAAAGGCCATTATGGAGTGGCCAGTGCCAAAAAATGCCCATGAGGTGAGAAGCTTCATGGGGCTAGCAGGTTATTACCGGAGATTTGTGGAAGGATTCTCCAAAATAGCGAAACCCATCACCACCTTGCAGCGTAAGGGGGTCAGGTATGAATAGACAAAAGAGTGTGATAGTGCGTTCATTGAGCCTAAGAGGTTACTAACTAGTGCGCCAATTCTACGAGTGTCAGATATGGAAAATGACTTCACAGCCTGCACGGATGCCTCGAAGCAAGGGTTGGGAGTCGTGCTAATGCAGGATGGAGGAGTGATAGCTTATGCATCAAGGAAGTTGAAGAAACAGGAGGAGCTATACGCGACTCATGATTTAGAGTTGGCAACTGTAATGCTAGCTCTAAAAATTTGGAGGCACTATCTTGTGGGGCAAAAATTTGAGCTCAAAACGAACCATCAAAGTTTAAAACATCTCTTCACTCAAAGAGATCGGAATGCCAGGCAAAGGTGATGGAGTGAGTTTATGAGTGAGTACGATTTTGGTATTTCGTACATCAATGGAAAGGAAAATGTGGTCACAGATGCCTTGAGTAGGAGACCACGTATCTTCTCCTTGGTAACCTTAAAGGTCAATCTGAAGGAACATGTGTTGACACAACTCCCAGGAGACAGTTTTTATTTAAAGGTTACTTCAAACCTCCAGAGCGGGAGGCAGTTAGACCCAAAGTATGAAGGATATAGTCTGGAAACAGACAGATTGTTAAGATATCGAGGAAGGATGTACATCCCTGAGAATGGGGATATTCGAAGCATCATACTAAAGGAAGCTCATAGATCACTTTATTGTGTGCATCCGGGAGTGAAGAAGATGTATGCAGATATGAAGAAGCTCTTCTTTTGCGTAGGCATGAAACGCGATGTAGTCCATTTTGTCGCCAAATGCCTAGTGTGTCAATAGGTGAAAGCCGACCACCATCACCCAGCAGGCCTCCTACAACCACATGATGTCCCTATGTCCAAGTGGGAAGTCATCTCTATGGATTTTGTTGTGGGGTTGCCGCTCACATCTCATAGACACAATGCCATTCTTGTGATAGTGGA
>ML783593.1:628404-665754 GCA_009831015.1 Picea engelmannii
GGCCTATATACTTTATTTTCTAGTCACAGTGAAACTATTAAGTGATACACTTAAACTTTAAAATTTATGAACTTTTATGAATGTTTAAATGTTAGTGATGATGAAGTATGTAATGCGATCTATTATGTGAATGTAAATTTTACAAATGTTTCAATGTTATTGATGATGATGTATATGATGCGACATATTGTGAGAATGTGAATTTAATGAATGTTTAAATACTATTAGAATGATGTCGGATATGATACAATCTATTTTGGGCAAATGATAATCTTGTGAATGGGTGTCGAAATTGAATTATGGGATAATTATGAGATCTATTTCTAATTGAAAAACTTTGATGTTAATTTATCAGTATGGGGATACCAAATTGAAATGATGATAGTATGCAATTACATGATGATAATGCATAGAAATGTATGAGTTTGTGTTACAGACTAATCTGCAGGTTATGGGCTATGAAATAGCCAAGGGATAATGATGATGAAAGTGGATATCGGGACCACTAATCGAGAAACATTATGGTATGAATATTGTATGTGAAATTTATATTGGTTTGGATACATTGCTATGATATGTGGATAAGTGCATGATTTCAGGTGACGACACTGCCCAAAACCGAATAAACGATGACAAAAACTCCAGCAACATGGTGCCACTATATATTCCATTGTAGGGTGTGGACGCTAGTCCTGTTAAGAGGGGTGAAGGCATTTTCCACCGTGTATCCTCCATTGTAGGGTGTGGACCCTAGTCTTATTAGGAGGGGTGGAGGCATTTCCCACCGTGTATCCTCTGAAACCTGAAGTCATGGGAGGACAGTGTTAGTTCACGCTCCCCAAGACGTGTGATGATGACTGTCAGATGCCTGCTAGGGAAGTTGGGTCGAGATAGCGACACTTTCGCTTATGGGTTCTATTTGGAGTTAGGTCAATATAGTTGACGCTCCAAGATAGTCTAGTAGAGGAAGGATAGGAATGGAGATGGAAGTAGGTTAGGGAGGAAGGATGAGTAGTAATAGCCGAGAAAGTATGGAGATTTGTCTTGTGGTGGAATTTAATGTTTTCCCTTCAAAAAAAAAAAGAGAAATGTATATATATGAATATTCATAATTTCGTAACTAAACCACAGTTGTTTAAAATAACATTGTTGAACCTGATAATAGAAATTAAAGGATTTCTCAAACAATTGATTGGTTTGTTGTCTTTTATAAAAGACTAGTCTTGTTGACTGGATTGGATGCGTACATAAAATACTAAAAGATGACAGTTTGATTATTAGTACATGCACGAGAATTGTATGTACTAGCTACACATGCAATTCTTGTACATATACACTAGTATGTATGAGTTTTCTTGACTTACTTACTAATAATGTCGGTTACTTGTTATGAATGTGTGAACCATGTTTCTTGTCCTTTGTATCATAAGATACCTTAACTTCGGGACGAATTTTCCTGAAGGGTGGGTGTATGTAACGACCCTGCTTAAATAGATGTATATGATTATTAATTATAATTAATTTAATAATCTAAATGTCCTAAAAGATTAGCTAAACAATAATTATTTCTTAAAATAACATTAACTAATTATTTATTATTAATTAATCATTCATGATTGTCAAGGATTAATTAATTAAGTAAATGATTAAAGGGGGGTTAATAAATTATTTTATTAAATTAAGAGTTACGTACATGGAAAGGGATAATATATTAAATAAAGGGGATAAGGGGCATTAACGACGAAAGGATAAGAAGGTAATAAATGGGTTAGGTAGGGAGTAAATGAGGGGGAGTCGGTGAAGGAGGAATATGGAGGGGAAGGAGGTTTACGGGAGGGCATTCGATGGGAGATGGGGGATTGATTTGGAGGGCTCTTGGATTTTGCAGAGAGGAGTGGAGTTTTGGAGTGAGGATTGTATCAGTCAGGCACCGAGGTTGCTGGAGGTTTTGGGCATGGGGGCCAGGATATCCATATGATATCTTGGAGCTAGGAAGTTACCTAGTTCGCAGGGTGGAACTAGGTTTTGGGCAACATTTACAGTGCAGTAGCGGTCAACAAGGCAACAACAAGATAACAAGGCGAGGTGAATTAACATCAGACCCAGGTAATTTAAGTTGTGTACTTGTTTTCTTTGGTATAAGATTTTAATATTCGTTGTTAAATTACATGTGTATGTGCTCAAAATAAGGAATATATGAAATTTTGATGTTTTGCTCAATTAAAAGAAATTAATGAATTTTCTGAAATTAATTATGTTACAATTCATGTAATTGTTAGGCATAAAATCTATTCGGCTCCTACACTGATCTCGTGTACCACAAAAGTGTAGTGCAATATCTCCATTATTGAATAGCTTGCGTATGAAATGAAAATGAGTGTCAATGTGTTTGCTCTTCTTGTGAAACACATGATTCTTAGATAAAGAAATTGCTGAAGTATTGTCACAGAATATAGGAGTTGGATCCTTTTCTGTATGTGACATATCTTTCAATATTCTTCTCAGCCACACAGCTTGACAAGAAGCTGAGGTAGCAACGACATACTCTGCCTCTACAGAAGATATTGAAACAATTGGCTGCTTCTTTGATGCCCATGAGATTAGGTTCGTGCCCAGTTGAAAAACATGTCCAGATGTGTTTTTCCTGTCATCTAGGCTACCTGCAAAATCACTGTCTGTGTAACCAGAAAGTTGATTACTATCAGATTTAGTGTACCATAAGACAAAATTGTGAGTTCCTGCAACATATCTCAAAATTTGTTTCGCCATTTTCCAATGAGAATCTTTTGGTGATTCCATGAATCTGGAAACAAGGTTGGTTGCATACATAATGTCAGGCCTGGTTGTTGTAAGATACAACAAACTGCTTACTAAACTTTTGTACAGGGTAGAGTCCACTGTAGGAACTTCATCATTCTTGCTCAATTTTGTTCCTAGTGGTATGGGGGTTTCTACTGGATTGCATTCTTCCATGTGAAATCTTTTGATGATGTCTACTGCATACTTTTGCTGATAGAAAAAAATGCCTTTGGCTGATTGATTAACCTCAATCCCTAAAAAATATTTCATTATGCCAAGATCTGTCATCTCAAAATCAGATTGCATGGCATATTTAAAATCTGTTAACTCAAGATTTCCTGTATAGATCATGTCATCAACATATAAACATACAATCAAAATTTTACTGTGCTGATCTGTTTTGATGTAAAGAGTTGGCTCATTTTGGTTTCTGCTGAAACCACTTTTGATCAGATAAGTGTCAATTCTGCTGTACCAAGCTCTTGGAGCTTGTTTTAAGCCATACAAGGCTTTCTTCAACCGATATACTTTGGTTGGGTGCTCTTGGACTTCAAATCCAGGTGGTTGATTGACATAAACTTCTTCTTCTAAAAGTCCATTCAGGAATGTTGACTTCACATCCATCTGGTATAATTTCCATTTGTGTTGAGCTGCTATGGCCAATAGAGTCCTTACAGTGTCTAATCTTGCTACTGGAGAAAAAGTTTCACCATAATCAATACCTAGTTGTTGTGAGAATCCTTTGGCAACAAGTCTTGCCTTGTGTTTTTCAATCTGCCCTTTTTCATTGAGTTTAGTTTTGTAAACCCACTTGACACCAATACTCTTCTTGTGACTTGGCAAATCAACAAGATCCCATGTCTTGTTCTTCTTAATGGAGTCAATTTCTTGGTTCATGGCTTGAACCCAATGTGGCTCCTTAGTTGCTTCCTTAAAGGATGTAGGTTGACATGACATTAAAGAAAAAAGGTTGTGTTGCTCAAAGTCATCCAATTGCTGATGGATTTCTCTCAAACTTCGAGTTCTCTGATTTTGTGGTTCAGAGAATGATTCTATGTTGGAAGTTGAGTTATCTTGAGAATTTTCAGGTTGTCTTTGTACTTGCAATCTTGGAAGAGTAGTTTGAGGTACTTGTTGCTCTGAAGTTTCTGCATGTTCAGAACTTGGCAGCAATGAATTTTGACTATCCATTTGCTGATTTTCTGAATCATTCCAGAATTGATTTTCCAGAAATTTTACATCTCTGCTGAGAATTAATTTCTTGGTGATTGGATTGTAAATCCTGTACGCTTTAGATGTTTCATTATATCCAGTGAAAATACATTTCTCACTTTTTTCATCAAGTTTCTTCCTTAATTCAGAAGGTATGTGAGCATATGATATGCATCCAAATGTCCTTAGATGCGCTACATTTAGCTTTGTCCCACTCCATGCTTCTTGGGGAACTTTCATCTTTAGACTTGTGGTTGGTGATCTATTCAAGAGATAAACTAAGCATGCTACTACTTCAGCCCAAAACCTATTTGACAAACTTTTCTCCTTAAGAAGTGTTCTTGCCATATTCATTATTGTCTGATTTTTCTTTTCAGCCACTCCATTCTGCTGTGGAGTATATCTGGTTGTTGTTTGCATGATAATGCCTTGTGATTTGTAGAAATTTGCAAATTCTCTGGAGTTGTATTCTCCTCCTCCATATGAATTGAGTGCTTTGATATATTTGCCACTTTGTTTTTCAGTGTCTTCCTTGAATTCTTTATATTTTGTAAATGTTTCAGACTTGTGTCTGAGAAAATAGATCCATATTTTTTTGCTGAAATCATCAATAAATGTTAGAAAATAAAAGCTACCACCTATTGACTCTGTTTGCATTGGTCCACATAGGTCAGTGTGAACAAGTTCAAGATGTTGTTTGGCTTGATTGGAAGACTGTGGAAAACTAGTTCTCTTATGTTTTCCAAGTATGCAAGACTCACATGGGGGAATTTTCTCTTTAAAGATAGGTAGACCTTTGACCATGGAGTTATTCTAAAGAAGACTTAGACTCTGGAATGGTAGATGTCCAAATCTTGTATGCCAAACCATTGATTCATTCAGGGTAGTTGCACTCTGTGCATATGGTTGACTCAGATTTGCAGTTCTGAGGGTAAGGGGAAACATCCTATTTGGAGTCATATGGATTTCAGAAACTAATTTTCTGCTGGGGTATTTGTCATATATTTTGCAAGATGCTCCCTCAAAAAGTACCTTATAGCCATGATTAATGAGTTGTCCTACACTTAACAAGTTATGTTTCAGATCTGGAACATGATAGACATTGTTTATGTCTTTCTTTACATTCTTTTTAGTAAGAATAGGAACAGTTCCTTTCCCTTGAACTTTGACTAAGTAATCATTTCCAAGTGTAATATCAGATGAAATTGAAGAATCAATGCGTGAAAGTAATTCTTTGTTACCTGTCATGTGATTGCTGCATCCACTGTCTAACAACCAGAGATCTTTAGGTTGTTGTTCAGTCTTGTGGCATGAGAGAAAAATACCTCATGAGTTTTCTCCCGTGTGATTTGACACATGTACTCTGCCTAAGAGATGATCTACTTGCTTCTTCCTGCATTCAGATTCATAGTGCCCATACTTTTTGCAATAATAGCATTGTATACTTGTTTTGTCATTTGATCTCCTCCCTCTGCCTCTTTGAGGCTGGAAATTTTGATGTTGATTTTGTTGTTGTTGTCTTTGACCTTGGAAATTCTGATTCGGATATTGTTGTCTGTTACCTCCAGTGGAATGAGAGTTATTTTGATTTCTCCCTCTTCCTTGGTAACCTCTGCTTCTTCCTCTGCCTTTCCCTCTGCTGAAGGAGAATTGAATTTTGAAAGCATTTGAGATTGACTCATCTGTGAGATGCAGTCTAGTCTCATGTGTCACCAGAGAACCAATTAATTCATCTGTTGAAAATTTTGACAAATCTTTGGATTCAAGGATTGTTGTTACAACCATTTCAAATTTCTTGGGTAAACTTCTGAGGATTTTCTCAACAATTCGTTGATCAGTGATGGCTTCACCAATCAATCTGATCTGGTTCACGATTCCCATGACTCTGGTCATGAACTGATCCACATTTTCGGACTCTGTTATCCTTAGAGTCTCGAATTGCGTCCTCAAGGTCTGCAGTTTAACTATTTTGACTCTGTCATTTCCTTGGTAGGAAGATTTAAGGATGTCCCAGGCCTGTTTTGAAGTACCAGCGCCTATGATTTTCGAAAAAATCGAGTCATCCACAGAATTTTGAATCCATAATTTCGCTTTATTTTCTTTGTTCCTCAGTGTTGCCTGAGAAATTCACTATGGATTTGTCATGGGAGACAGGGCTGCGGGATCTGGTTCCACATATCCAAGATCCACTGGTTCCCAACACTCTTGTGCTTGCAAGAATGACCTCATTCAAAGAGACCAAAACTCGTAATTCTTTCCCAGAAGAATCGGACCCTGAGTTGGTCCTAAGTTGCTAGATGATGCCATAAAAAAAATTGCAGAAAAAACAGAGGGAAATGTCGTATTTACCTCTGATCGCCGAAACGCCAATTTGCTGATGGTCGAAGGGAGCTTATCGGCCTTGAATTGGCCTTTGTCGCGGTGCAATGTGACCACGCGCTTTAATGTTAAGGTGCTACGGGATTTTTCGGCTCTTTGTCTTTCAAATCGCCGAAATGCGAAAAATTGCCTTTGGACAATTCAACGGTCCAGATCTTGTGTGATCTGATGGTCCAAATCTTATGTGATCTGACGATCCAAATCTTATTGGGATATCGTGAATCGGGACTTTGTGAATCCTGATGACGAGTTCTTTTGACTCCTTGATTCCCCGATCTCCGATTTACCGATGGCGCTGACCTTTTGGGACTTTTCTCGATTGCTTCGATCTGCGCCACGCATCCTCCTATGATGGACGATCCTGATCCCTTCTCGTGATATCGAGACTTCAAATGCACTGGACGTCTTGTCATTAGGATCCGCGATTTTTCGAATCCCGTAATGCGAATGGACTTGATTCCTGCCATGCGTCCCAACAGATGGACAACTCAAATCTGCATCGGGGATTTTGACGAGATGACGTCAGTTGGGCCCCACGACAGAGTTTACCTCCTGTCGGGATTTCAGACTTCGGAGTTTCGAAATGCTCGTGCTTCTTATCCTCGGGATTCACAATTTTCCGAATCCCGATGTGTCGATGGACTCTCCCCTGTCGGGACTTTTCACGACCCCTCGGATTTACGCCACGCGTCCCCGAAATATGGACGGTCCGCATTGTTTCGCGATTTCGCGACTTGTGACGCCAAAGTTTCTGTCAACTTGAAAACCCCGGTTGCCGAAATGCCGACGGTTTCCTTGATGTCCTCCACGTGTCCAAACAAATGGATGACTGCGATCTTATCGCTATTTCGAGAATCGTGATTTCGCGAGTTTCAAACTCGTGTTGCGATGGTCTTTCAAAACCGCAAACACCGATATGCCGATGTGATGGCACTTGGATCTGCTGCCACCTGTCCTCTAAGATGGACGACTGTGATCTTATCGTGATATCGTGAATCCCGATTTCGCGAGTTTCGCCGTGGAGTGTCTTTTGTCAACGAGACCTCGGATATCCCGAACTCCGAAATGTCGATGGAGTCATGGCCTGGATCTGCTGCCACCTGTCCTCTGAGATGGACGGATCACAGGTCCTCTCGGGATTTCGCGATATCGCGTATCATAGTTTTTGGAGAGCAATCTCCTTTGCTCGTCCAGCGCCCGATTCCCGATTTTGCGATGAGATAAGATCGATGGCTCATGATCTTTCTCGATCCAACGGTCCAGAATGGACGGTTCAGATGATGTCGCGACTTCACAAGTCAAGAATTTCTCCTTGGCGCTCCAGAGGACTAAAGCTCGTGCACCTTCTCATTGATCCAACGGCTGTCGGTCCTCTGCGCAAGATCTAACGGCTTGAAATTCTTTCGCCTTTTTCGCGCTCTCTTCGTCCCTTCTGAACTGGTTTCCCACTCTGGATGCGTTCGCAGGATGAATCTTACGGCTTCAATGGCGGTTCTTTGCACCTGAGACGCGTTCTTTACTCCTGTGGAAGAAAGATTCATGAATCTTTCAAAGATTTGAAAGAAATACACGAATTATTTGTTCACTGCTTCAATCTTTGATAGATTTGTGCGAATTTCGAAAAACTTTAAGCGATTTTGCCTTCTGCAGGAATCTTTAACGAATTTGAACAAATTCTTCGAGTTCTTTAAATGATCTTCCGTTCTGCAGCCCTTCTTCGTCAATCTTTGATGATTCTTGAAAATTACAAGAATATTTCAAGTTTCTTCTTCTGCACTCTCTTCTTCCTCGATCTTTCGAGTGTTGTACGCTCTGCTTCCTCTACAAGCTTCCTACGATGATCTTTTGAGAGTAGTACGGACAACTCTCCAAGCCTTGTGAAAAGTCTGTGTCGCGTGCTCTCAAGATCCGTGTAAGCTCTACGCTGTGAGGATCGTGTTGCTCTTCGGACTGTGTGAAGAGGCTTACTGTTGAAGCTCTGATACCATGATAAATTGTGAAGCAAAGAGAAATGCAGAGAGAAAAGAATAGAACAGTATATTGAAATGTATGAAGAAGTATTGAAGAAGTTACAATGTAAAGGGAAATAGTTGAGCTAAATAGGCTCAAGCAAGACAAAAATAGAAAGTACAGCTGTCCAGTACAGCTGGCAGTGTACAGTCAGACTGTTGAGGTTACAATATGTTTAATAAAGACTAGAGGTACGCACAATAATCTTGCCGGTGGTACAATTGCGTTTATAATGTTGAAAACTGCAAAGCAATCCACTCGAGGCCTGCCACTTGTAACGGTTTTTGTAAGATTATTGTTTGCTTGTCCTCTATTCTGTGTGTTCTGGTTCGATGTGAATATCGCGCCATATTATCTATTTAATTGAATGGCTGTCTAACTATAAGAGAATGGCTACAACGTGTTTCAGAGTTTTCCCTACGAAAATTAATCTATATTAACGGAAACGTTCAGAAGAAAACAGAACATGTTCAATAAAGTTGGTCGAGAGGCGCGCATAGGGCATATGATATCTGCCGAATTGAAGACTAAGGCATTTACATATAGACATACACCCTCATTCTGATGATGGTTTACCTTCAATATGGAACTCAGATTATCCACGATCCATTGCCTAATTCAACGTAGCATTGTTTCCTGCTCCTAGCGTCAGCGTCATTCAGTACTGACAACACGTGGTTCTGGCATAAAATTCATTTATGATAATGATGTTTTCATATGGTGCTGGCCTAAAATTGATTTATGATTAGGATGTTTTCAGGCATTTGTGTTTGTCATTACCTTTCCAGGTTCTGGATATGACATTAACAAAGCCAAAGATATTTGTGCTTATCATTATTATTCCAGGTTCTGGATAAGACATTAACAAAGACAATACCTGATTTATGATTAGGATGTTTTCAGATATTTGTGCTTGTCATTACTTTTCCAAGCTCTGGATATGGCATTAACGTGGCCATATAACTACTCACTCAAATCTCTAAGTATTTGTTTGATCAGATTAGGAATTTAAAGGTATCCGAATAACGTGGCCATATAACTACTCACTCAGATAGATAGGTATTTGTTTGATCAGATTAGGAAGGTAAAGGTATCTGAATAACGTGGCCATATAATTAGTCACTCAAATTGCTAAGTATTTGTTTGATCAGATTAGGGAGGTAAAGGTATCCGAATAACGTGGCCATATAACTACTCTGTATCCTGGACATCAGTTGAAGAATTTCCTTTTTATTTAAGATGACAAATTTTCATTGTGTTGTTGTGGGGAAAGTCAAACTCATGTTTAGGAAACCTCCCACCCATGAGGGGAGTTTTGGGGACAACGGAACATGTTTAGGAAACCTCCCGCCCATTATTAGCAACCACCTCCAAAGCGACGGAGAGGTTGCGAGCCTCTGGAATAGCATGGGTAAGTGCGTTCGTCTCACGAAGGTTGAATATCTGGACAATGTTATAGAGGATGTAAATAGATATTATAATAGGAAATGGAATGTTGTTGTGGTGGAGTTCGTGAACGAGAACATATTATTCTTAACTCTGGTGGCTGCAGCGATACTTTTAGTCTTCACTTGCTTAGAGTCTTTCTGCTCTGTGTATGATTGCAACAAGTGGATAAGCAAGCTGCAAGACTAGAGGTACGCGCCATAATCTCGCCGGTAGTACAATTGCGTTTATAATGTTGAAAATTACGGAGCAATCCACTAGAGGACTGCCACTTGTAATGGTTTTTGTAAGATTATTGTTTTCTTGTCCTCTATTCTCGATTGATGTGAATATAATTGTTCAGGGGCATTCTTACCCTTATATTTTAGGGTGAGAATATGGGATCTCATTATGTATAAAAGATTTTGTTTCTCAACAAATTTTCAACCAAATATTTTTTAACATTCATTTTTATCTTAAATAAATGAGATGTGCTCAATTCTTCAGCTCTAACAATAATAGTATTTGAATTCACAACCAAGGTTACACTCTAAAACTAGATAATCTACTTGTCTCTAATATTAATTAATATAACATAATTATTTTCATCAGATTAGATAATTCTCGTATTTATAAACCTTCGCTTGCGTACTGGTGGTGCTAGTAGAAGTAAGGGCGGTGTTCATACCTGCCTTTGCTTGCTAGAATGCCCTTCGAAAAACTCAGGATAGTGAACTTACATTTGATGAGGGGCATAGCTCATGGTCCTGTCCTGCTCGTGATTTTCTTTATTTGCTTTCACTGACCCCTCTTCACATCCTCTTCGAATGTGATTTATAAGGATGATACATTAGTATGTAAAAGAAAAATGTTAAACATTGTTACCATGACATTCTTTTCACATATTGTGGTTACATTTTACAATAGAATTTGAAACTCTTTCTTTCAAAGGAGTTGAATAGTTATTTTATATGGAATAAGTGAGATTCCCTCCCATATTATGCTGCTTTTAGTATAATGGTTTTAGGTTAAATGACCTCCTTTGAATGACTTTGCAGCTATCTATTCCACTTTATTCTTCTTTCATTAGGTTTCTATGAATTGAAAGATCAGTGTTGTCATCTGATGTCATCTTTGCTTGACATATTTAAATTACTGCCCTCGGAAGAGACCTCACATGTAGTAGGCAGTCAACTTCAGGTAAGCAAATGATTTTATTTTTTATTTTTGTGCAGTTTCTTCTTAAAACCACATTGTTGATCTTGGACAAGGTTGAGTTATTGATGGATCAGTGGCAAACCCCATAGATTTTCTTTCATGCTTAACTCATTAAGTTGTTTCTGGCTGCAGTCAATAATATCAAAACTGGTTGCATGTTACTTTAGCTCTGATCATGTAAAAGTTGGTGAAAGGACTACAAGGCCATCTTCTCAAGTATTATCATTGTTGCATCGATTAATTGTGGATGTTGATCGTTCATTGTATAATTCCGTCAAGGTATGTGCATATCTGTGTTTGGTTCTCATTTTCTAGGGACTTGTTTGTTATTCTTATACAATAACTCTGCTTTGCTATCTATAAGATTTTTTTTGTTCTTCTTTACTTTTTGTGTCTTGATTCAGGAATTGGATCCTTTTCCTGATTTGGATTGCTTTGAACATATACAAAAATTCCATCCAGATCTTTGTCTGGGTCAAACTCCGACAGATGAGTTTATCAAGGTTTTATCCTTGATTCTTTACAAATGTTCTATTTCAATGGACAATTTGTTTGTTTTATGAGGTGTTTGTATCTTATGTCATTGATCTTACATAATTCTCTTTGTTTCTAGTTTGTCAAAAGGACATCCAGTTTGCCACAACAGTTACGTCTCAGGAGGTATGTCCTGTTAGATAACTTGTCCCAGACATGACTTTTTATGGAAATATAATAACCATTTTGAAGGTACTTTTTTATTAACTTAGGTTCTCATTTGGGAGCTTGTTCTTATTGTTTTCTCAGTCTGCAGAGTGTTCATAAAAAATTGCAGTCAAGAGAAATACTTTGCTTAAGAGGTGGCATGGATATGCAGTCTTTTGAGTGCAGAGGATGGCCTTGTAATCTTGGTATTGTTTCTACTGTCTGGAGACTTGTTGAACTATGCCACAATGATGATGTCAGTAATATTAGAGACCTGGTTGGATATTTTATTGCAAGAGTAATCTTGATCTGTATTTTCAAGGAAAACTGCAATTGCAAATTTAAGCTTTTCTCGGTTCTTCTTTTGAGTGTATGGAAATTTTATAAAATATTTCACAATAATCTGAAATCGACTCTGAAAGTTGTACTTTCTGTCTACTTCTCTTTTTCAATAGGAATCTTTTGGAAGGTCAGTTGTGATTTAATTTGATATGTATTAGGCAACCTTATGTGCATCCACTGGATCCAACAACCCCTAGCCCTTTACATTTTATACTGACATCTATTTATATCTATGCAGGTTGGTGTTGGGGATCCATATGCCGTTACATTTCATTTACCAGATGGCTACAATAATGGATTTTCTTGGTTAGAAGGCAAAGATGGTGACGTTGTTGTGAGTATCAATCCAGAGGTGGGGGTTTGTCAAGAACTTGTAACTGCTATAATTAATCTTTTGTGCCAATACATGTTGGATGATTCAATGCTAATAGTTGAAATGGCATCAAAATGCCTTCGGGTGATTTCTTCTGATGTACATTACTTTTGTGTTTAAATGGTATTTCTTTTAACAACGATGTACTATTTTAGTCTCTCATTTTCTCTGCTTTATAGCTGGTATGAAGGGTGCAGATAAACCATATGTCATAGTTCATTTTGGACACAAAACTGATTTATGTGTTTTCCTAATCATTTCGAAAAGAGGTAGCAATAGAACATATGCATACTGACGACTGTTGTGGTAGAAAATTATGTAAGGGATCAAAACAACTGACTGAATTTCACCCCCTATTCTTCACACTCCACCTTTTATAAATTGTTGTCCACCATTCATTGACACCTAGTCTTGTTGTCCACCTAGCTTTCTCAATCTCCTTTTGGGATTCAAACAAATAATTATAGGGTTTCACTAGTCTTGTTGTTCTGAACAGTGCTCAGGCCTTTATCATTTTTCTCATTGTTCTCTTAGTAGCTATATTTTTGCAATACCTATACAAAGGAAACAAACAACCAGTGTTCTCCTTTCACACACAATCACTCAACTCTAGACAAATATTTGGTTTGACTCACTTTCAAAAATTTAAAATCATGACATGATCAATGCACTCAACTTCCTTTGGAGGAATTACAAGCAATGATTCAATGGTCTTGACAAATTTTATTGACTTTTACTTTACTATGGTACTCAATTTTGAGGGAGCTCATATAGAGCATGTCCCAAAATGCATGAACATTTTAGGGATTTTCAGAAGCACTGTACCAGGAGTTGTGAGCTAGAGAGATTGGCATCTTGTTTATGATGGGAGAGAGAGCCTTTATATTTCACTTCTAGAGATCTGAAGGTGCACTTTGGTGGAAACATGACTGTTGTCTTTGGCATTTTCTTTTTGAAGAATATCTATTGGTGAGGACATCTTGATGGGTTGAAAATAGTATTTGCAACTGATGCCTTTAGATTTTCAAGAAACATGGTTATTCTGGAGTATTTCTGGGGTCCATTTTTTTATCATTTCAGCATTATGCTGAAGATATCATTGGCAGACATGTCCATCATTGAAAACAATAGTAAGAAGGTTGTTGCTTGTGGCCTATGAAAACTTGTTAACATCTGGGCATTAATTCCAAGGATTTATTACTAGCAGAAATGCACATTCATGGGTTTCCATCTTCAGGTATGTTCTAATACATTCCTGACACTAGTGAGGGCACAATCACACTCAATAGAGGATTTATTTATGATTAGAAGGTGCAGTGGTGTGACAATTATCCTTTGTGAAGGAGGCCCTTACGACATGGGTGTGGTGAGTGTAAGTGCGAACGAAGGGGGAATTGAATATGTTTAAATTATGAAGGCCTTAGCACTATCGATTATGTCACAAAGTATTTCCACAATGAGTGACAACTTATATACCCAACATTACATGCTTGAGGGAGAGAAAAGTATATTAGCATATATGAGTGCTCTTACTAGAATAGAGACTTCAATATTTAATGGCCTCTAAGAAAAACCAAGTGTTTAATGGTTCCTCCAAAAGTGGGGTGTATTTCCATATCTAAATTTTAACCCATTCTATATCTTCCCACAAGATGGAATCATTCTTTATGAATAAAGTAACCCAATCCTCAAACAAAAGAGAACACCTCTAAAATGTGTTCTATGGGTGTTCTAAGAGGTGGAGCTCCTTATATACCTTGTTTTGAATACATCATTCATCAAATCTACTTGGCCTGGGAGTTGTCATAAATGTTGATTCAATGCTCATGCTATTCCTAGAAATGTTTTCTACCAGGAGAAGGCCAAAAATCACTTCAATTTTGAACTCTAATGAGTCAATGACATTGATTTCATGTATATATAACCATAATTATACTTTCTTATGCTCCTACAACTTTAGAATGGTATATAATACCTCATCTCCATCTCAACCATTACATATGATGCTACAAGTCTCATAAATCCGTTGAGGTTAACTGCACTTTTAAAGCCTTGTCTTGAGGTTCTACCATGGTCTCAGAATTGTGTCCAAACTCTAGAAGGATTAGTAGGAAAACTTGGCACAATATATTCCTCACATGCCATATTGACTTGGCACAATATATTCCTAAAACAACGATGTATTTAGTATGGACTCTGATCTTATAGTAGACAGGAATGTAAATGCTCCAATATTGGTATAAAAAAACTAGTTAAATTGGCCGTTATTTTGAACCTGTGTACTGTGGAATTCAACTTTGACTGAAGTGGGTGAGTGCATACATCGAGTTATCCAATTGTCGAACATAAAATATTAGCATGCATGATATATGGAGGCTCAAGTGTATGCAATCTCTAGCTTCTAATATGCTCAGTGTTATGGAGGAAGTCATGTAAACATTGGTTTGGTGACTTTTGGAGATATTTCTACTTACATACTATAATCCTAATTTAAGTAGGGAAAGGACGGACTTAGATGAAGGAAAGAGAAAACCTTGTACAAAATATTGATTTCCTTATGCAATGAGCAATAGCATCATAACATTCTTTCAATATATGTCTAGTTAACCTCACCTAAGCAAGGTCCCCAAAACCTTTACCCATATGGCATAATGGGTTCAACAAGTGAGTCGATGCTTGACTTAATCTAAATATACATGGGGCACTGATTATCTAATAGAGTACTGCAAAATTTCCCATTGTCATGATCTTGTACCCATTTGAAATGCAAGCTCTATATTAACTTGATTGAATGAGAATCTTAATTGCAAATAATTATAGAAGAAACCTCATTTTTTGAAAATCTATGATATATAACAAGGCCTACTTCCTATAGTGGATACATTATCTTGTTAGAATGGAGACTAATACATGGACTTCAATGTTTGATTSTATGAAYAGATAATGCATGTAATGGTTACATTATCTTGCTAGAATGGATATYRATATGTAGACATCAATGTTTGATTMTATGAAAAGATAATAARTAATAATAAACTCCAAGGACACAAYSAATTGTCTTAACCTTTAGGCCAACCCCTTATAGTACGATAMGTTTCCCATATAGTTGACAATATACTGAAAATTCCCACTAGCTAGAAGGTMACTTTCCTAAATTATGATTAATKCTTTAAGTGATTTATGAKTTTTTATCATTTAGTATTAAAAKAAAGTATGCTTCAAACATTCTAGTAGATAAATAAAGTAAAACCTTCATTAATATTAGCATGATTGATGAATATATTGGTTAAATTTGGTATTTACCTTAACATTCACTGCACTCTCAATTGAGAGTGACTTCAATTACATCTCTATTACAAATATGGCCACTAATAGATGTCGTTGAACTACCTACCTACCCTCATTCTAACCATCCACACATTTTTCTGGAATGGACCTATAGAACTGTTGCTAAGCTTGTTTTCATGACAAAAAGCCAAAGGCAATACATTCAATTTATCATATGTGAATAAAAGTTAGTACAAGGTCTGGTGTTCATAGGTATTTGTTACTATGTTTTCTAAATTGCACAACAAAAGCTCCAACTCTTTTCTAGCAACTTCTTTCACAAATGATCTTGTATATGTATGTGTTTTATTTTCCTAGGAAATCTCACATTATTTGTGAGATAAATGAAACTCTAAATGTCACTTCATAACATCATAGGATATGTTGGTTTTTCTCCAACATTTGATAACAACCTGTTCAATCTAATTAATTTTTCCTTTCTTTTGCAACCGAGACTATTAGCTTCAATGCTTCACAAAGATGCAATAACATTTCTCTTGTGGCACAATGATAGAAATTTATTGTCAAAAGTAAACAACTATTCTTCTATGGTAATAAATCAACATTAAAAGTTCTCTTGTTACACCATGACACAACTTTATTTCCAAAAGTAAAGCAATAACATCTAGCGGACTTCCTTTTTGGTCAACATTACCTATTTTTTGGTCAACATTACCTTCGCAATCAAACATTGTAAAATTGTAGAAGTTGTTGAAGCTCTTCACTACAAGTGCACACACTAAATATAATGCCAAAATTAAGTGTTGTATTTAGATATTGCAAACTTAGTTTAGTTGCTTTCCATACATGCATGGGTTATTTATTAGCTGCAAATTTAATTAATAAAACAATTTTTTGTAATTAGTAAGTTAATAATGGAATGCGATATTAATCAATGGATTTTAGCTTGTTGATATGTAGAAAATAGAGATTAGGATTGGCAAGAGACACCACATTAAGAAAAGCTAAGACAATCAATATAGGCATGTGGCCATGTTACCCAAATATTCAATATATTATAAATGAATGAAACAAGTGCAAAAGATAATAGAATGCAGTTGAGAGATATTCATCTAGTGAATATCCCATTGGAAACTATCGACAAGTGAAAGCACAACCAAAATGGTGTTCATCTTGGCAATAGGAGCAAAATTATCACAAGTGACCAATCAATATGTATGCTTATACATACTACCATTCACATAGAATTTCATTTTATAGACCCATTTATGTCCAACAATATTCTTCCCTACTGGAAGAGATACCAACTCCCATATCCCATTTTTCATCAAGGGCATATATTCTTATGTTATAACATTCTCCCATGCTTTCCATGAGCTTATTCATAGTTATAAGGATCATAAATCGTCATGGTTATGAACACATTGAAAAGTTTTATTTTTTCTTATGACCATGAGTCTTTTAGAGTGTTCAAGACATCATCGACATTAGATCTTGTTTCCTCAATGATTTTTGTATCCCACTTAGGACAACAAGTTTCTCCAACAAAAAGTAAGCCTTGCAGGTTGACATTTAGTCTGTTGACTGTATGAAGCCTTGCAGTTTGACATTTTTCCATCTCTAACATTTTTATTCATTCAGGGATCAGAAAGATCTTATTGGGGAGACTTCATGCAGGATATGCCAGGAGAGTTTCAGCACCTCAATAAATGGCCAGTGAAGTTTTTTATGTTTTCCTAAGGTTATTTTTATGTAGTATTATTTTTCACAAGTGGCTTTTCTACTTTTGAGCCCTTACTAAACATAATATCTTCTATTGGATTAATTGGAATTGATAGTATTGAGCGATAACATTGATGTGTTAGGTTTCTGAACCATATATTTTAGTGTTTGGGTTTTGGCACATGCCTTTTTTTAGTAGTGTAGTTAGATCAGCTGAATAGTTGATATTTATAGAGGTTTTAATTATTGAACAAAGGTTGTCCTTATTGAATTTGAGGAGAGGGATTTAATATGCAATGGAGTAATAAATATCTCTATGGATGACTTAGCCATTTGTATTTTTGAAAATGTTTGCAGGTATTCCGAATGGATTTATGAATGTGAGCGTGTGAAAAATTCTAGCTAAATGGATGCATCTGCAGACTTAGATAAAATATCACGTATATCTTGAATATAGTAATTTGATATATGGATGTTTCTTTTCCTGAGATTCTATCTGAAATCCGTGAGAGAATCTGTAGTTTGGATGTGCACCTTCCTCATAATGTGCAATACAGGAAGCCATTTGAACAAATTCACAATATTCTGCTTTGGCCTGTCATGTTCTTGGATCATGTTTGAAAAAAGACTGATGTTCGGTCACTTAATATATCTACTACATGGATTAACTGTGTATATGACAGTTAACATTGGTTGTTATTTGAAACTAGATGGATTAGTTGTGTATATAACAGTAACATCGGTTGTTATTTGAAACTAAACTTGGAATATATATGTTTTGTATATCTGTAGGCCAAATTTGCTATTTTTGTTGAAGTATTTAAATTTGTCTTTTTTCGCCCCTTGTTCTGACCGAGTATTGAGATATTGAATTTTACATGGTTTGGCATTTTCAAATGTCTTGGCATGAGAGATTATGAGCTTTATATCTAGAGTCCAAATCTTTTATGGTTGTTTCGAATTGCTACAATTTGCATTCTATGAATTTTCTCTTCTACTCAATGTATATATATAAAACACTTGCATGCTATGTGTGAAGTTGTTGTGCTATCCAAAGGATACAAAGAAATACCTGCAATGACTTCAACTTGTATTATTGATGATATAATTTTTTGCTAACTGTCAAACAAATTGTCAAAGGTTTCAGTGAAGGCTTTGGAATTTATGTTGCTGAGCTATCTCATTGGTATATATGATATTGTATTGGACGAAACTTGTTTCAACGTACCCAAGAAAGTACAATATTATTTTGATCCTATCTAAAAACAAGGACTTACTCTCTAGTATATTTTTGCAGTCTTATTACGCATGATTGCACTTGAGCTTTTCGACTTTAGGTCAAGAATTGCGAGTTCGTGTGATAACACACCCGAGACATATCATAGTGATCCTAAAACTCATTAGACAAGACCCCCTTTACTATTGGAATTTAGTCCTCCTCCTCAACCAACCATGCCTAAGACCGATGATATAGATTTAAATATTGATATACTAGTATCTTAGCAAAGGTTAATGTACCTGTCCCTCTCAGTATTAATATTGTATTTTTTTTTTAAATGCCTACAACACAATCACTATTGCGACATCTTGGAGTGTCTCTCCCATAGAAGCCATGTCGGAGATGATACCTCTTAACATCGTTCTTGCCACGTTCTAGAAATCTCTCTTGCCACCTTCAAGACGTCGGTCTTGCCACGTTCAAGACATCTCTCTTTCCATGTTCAAGACGTCTCTCTTGCCATGTTCCAGACGTCGGTCTTGCCACGTTCAAGATGTCGGTCTTGCCGTGTTCAAGACGTCTCTCTTGCCACGTTCCAGACATCTCTCTTTCCACGTTCAAGATGTCTCTCTTTCCATGTTCAAGATGTCGGCTTACCACCTCCAAGAAATCGCAACAACAATGAAATCTATGTCATCGGAAAAGATACATCATGTGAAATGATGTTTGAGGGGGTCTGTTGTTTATCATTTTCCCGACAATATAAAGTGGCAATTGCATCGAACGTGCTGTTGAAATTTGACCCAAATGTACTAGTGGATGAGCCCATTCCAATCTATTGTGATAATACAAGCACCATCAATATCTCGAAGAACCCAGTGATGCACTCCAAGATGAAGAACATTCCAATAAAGTATCACTTTCTATGGGAGAAGGTTGTAGAAAAGAACATCAGAGTTGAGTATGTGGGCACAAAAGAACAAGTGGTAGACATCTTCACAAAACCTCTTCCATGGGAATCCTTTGAATATCTTCGCTAGAGACTTTGACTTATTTCTACTCCAAAATGAATGTTTTTTGAATGCTTATATTATATGTCTTATATTTACACGAGGAAGCACCATAAGAGGATAGTTTAGTCAGGGGGAGAAACCTCGGATGGAAAGATACCTTTTCCATTGATGACAAAGGGGGAGAGATTTATCATATGCAGAAGACAAAGGTAGAGGACAGAGGCATGGTTCTAGGGGGGGCATGAGTGATATGATTTCATTATTGCATCAGAGTGTTGCCATCAATGCCAAAGGGGGAGATTGTGGATTAAGGTTAGCTGTCATTGATGTCAACCCTTGAAGAAAGCCCCGTAGCACAAAGGTTGGGTAATGGACCCAAGATTGTTTGATGTAAAGATGACTTGTTATTGTCTTTCCATGGTTGATAATAAGTAGAAATGGATGAACTCCAAAGTGGTCCCCTTATGGTGAAAGACCTCATGGGAAGACGCTTTGCGGATTGAGTTATCCAATAAGTATAGTTAGAGAAACCATGCTTATTTTTGGAATAATGAAATGAATTACAATGAATTTGTCAGTGAAACTATCCTATATGGATACTTCTTTTCATTCCATTTCCGGTGGTATGTGGAACGTCACATAACTCCTCACGGTTAGAGAGTTATGGCCATGAGAAGTTGGAGAACCCAGGTTTGGGTAATGGACCCAAGTTTGTTTGATGGATAACGGTATGATTTTTGATATACTTTCAGGTAATACTATTCTATATGGATAGTACATGTCATTCCATTTCTGGTGCTATGTGTAACGTCAATAACTCCTCGGGGTTTGAGATTTATGGCCTTACGAAGTTGGAGGACCCTCATATGTCATCTAGAAGCCCCAAAAGGTCAAAGTAGTCAAAGTGGTTTAAGAGATTTTAAAAGGTAAATAATAAAGTGAAGTGATGAGTCTACTATAATTCAAAGTGAATACAAAATAAATAAATTCAATAATAAATTTAATGGAGAAATTAGAAGTGGGTTAATCCTAAAATAAGGAAAGTGGGCAAAGTGACCTAGAAAATGTTTTTAAGGAAGCTACTTGGAGAGTATAACTAAGAGGCAAGGCTCTCTCATTTAAGATACACTTGAGAATATTGAATACCTATAGGTGTTTGAGGTAACCAAATAATATATAAGCCGAATTTCTAAGGAAAGTGAAGAAAAGAAGGCCAGAATTCAAGGAAGGATAAATTCTTTTGATGATGCTTTCTAAGGTATGTTTTTTTCAGGTCAGCTCACCATTTTCACAATAACATTTTTTATAGAATGATTCAGACCGTGAAATTGCTATGAAATTGAGGAAAAATATCCAAGTATCTGTGGTAAAACATTCATCTTTTGGTTCATTGTATTTTTTGAGTTAAACTCTGTGGAAAATAGGGTTTGTGGATAGTCCTAAAACTAGTCAAAAACAGGTGTTTCGGGTAAAAACGTCATAAATTATTCATAACAGATCCAAATTCAATAAGAAAAAATGTGTTGGTTAGAGTATAGTATTTAGTATTCTGTGTAATAGTTTCATATCAATTCAAAAAATATTTCGTGCGGGGCATGCTCTACAAGGTTGCTCACTAGAATAACCCAGAATTCAACAAGGTGTGCCATTTTTTCCATAATTCATTTTCTGAGAGGTTCCAAGTAGTGAATCCTGGAGGAATTGCATTAAACACACTAAAGAACATTTTGTATCAGTTTCAGAGTTTTATTCATTACAGGTACAAAGTTATGATTATTTGAATTTAGGGTTGTTGACTAATCCAAAACTAGTCTTGTGAGACTAAAGAAACATTTGATGAAAATACTAGTCTCTTGTTGTTAACGTTAAGGAAGGTTTGAAGGTATGTGATCATATACACCAGGTCTATTATAGAGTTACAAATCATATTTTCATGATGAAATTGATGAGGGATTTTGGTTGAGGTACAAGTTGGGTACATGCTTCAGAAAAGTAGTTGATGAGTTGGCACATACATGAGGTGTATAGTTGATGATGTTGGTACATATTGATGAGTCATAGTTGATCAGTACTTGACACATGATTGGTACATACTTGGTACATGGTTGGTTGCACTTGTTTATGGTACAGGTAGATTACAATTTGTTTGGTACAGGTTGGTGCATGGTTGATGCACTTGTTTATGGTACAGGTTGATTATAGATTGTTTGGTATAGGTTGGTGAATGGTTGATGCAATTGTTTATGGTATAGGTTGATTATAGGTTGAGGTACATTTTGATGCATGGTTTAGGTTTATTGATACATGTTTACATCGGTATATCTCACAGTGATAGTGTGACAGTGGTTCCATCATTCTAATTTTACTTCAGGGCAGTTGGACGGGGCAAGGATACGTGGTTGTAGCCACCTTCCCGGTTGTAGCTAGAGAACATAGGGGATTGTAGCCTCCTTCTAGTTGTAGCCAGAGAATTGGGGAGTTGGAGCTTCCTTCAGGTTGTAGCCTAAGAAACTAGGGGGTTGGAGCCTCCTTCCAGTTGCAGCTAGAAAACAAAGGAAGTCGGTGCTTCCAATGAATGTACTTCTTCAAGACATATAAGATAAAGCATTCCGTTGTTTTCTACTGATTTGGGTTTCCACGTATAACACTGTTGTACTATGTATGTGTGTGATTGTTCATTTCTTATTTCTCATTATTGGATAATAATTCTACATTGATATAACACTTGGATTATTTGGAGAAAAATGATTTTAATTACGCTATTACTAATTCACCCCCCCTCTCAGTAATCCAACAATATTCACAAAGTAGGGATAAATATGGTAAGGGAATGAAGGATACTTTTACAAAGGAAACTAATTCTGTTGCAGGAGGAGACACAAGTATTGAATTAGGCAGTTTGTTAGAAAAATTTAAAACATATATCCTTGGCACTATTAGCTCGCACCTAAACACATTTAAAAATATTTGAAAGAAAAAAGAAGAATAAAATGCAACCTTGACTATTTTTTGTGCTCAATGTAGGAAGAGGTATCCTTTAAGAGAGTGTCCATTAAATAACATGAAAATTTGTTCTATTTGTGCAGATAACAATGACATAGAAAGTTTCCTGTCACTGCCAATACTTCAAGCTATTTATTGAGGAATTAATGGGACGATCGAGCCATATTTTCATGCTTCACAAAAGATGCCTTGGAAACCACAAGAACAAGGTATGTCATAGGATCCCTCGTCACAATTTTATGCACCTTATAATTCTTACCCTAGACAATGGAATTCTTTGATGCCCCGGAAATAATGGCCCCAACAACATACTCAAAACCAACCTTGGCAATGAAGGTGGGGAGGGAATGCTTATGGGAATTTGGCCCCACAACAGTTTCCAATTCCTTATGCAAGAAAAAATAAGCCCACCTCAACAAACAATTCCTCAACTACCATAGTAGTTACAGTTACCTACAAATCAAAACCATCCTAGACCAATGGAATTACTTGCACAGCTAGTTCCCAACCCAAATAAAATAACAACTCAACATGTCTTCAATGTTGAGTTGAAAACTTTTCAAACTTATTTGATCACCTCGGTACCATTGCAAGACATATGCCTGAGATCTAGAAATGCCCTTTAGAATAAATAACCTACCATTTCCATTGAAGAAGAACATGAAGAGGAGGAAACTCTTGACCAAATAACCAATGATAACCCACCTAAAGAAAGTATTATTCCCACTACACAAAAATCTTCTAATTTATATTCAGAGAAACCTTAGGTGACCAAACCTGCTCCCTACCTAGAGAGGATTTCCTTAGAAAAACTTAGTGTTCATCATGAATTCGATTTGGAAATAGAACTAAGAAATATCTATGTGAAAATTCCCTTATTACAAGAAATAAAATATGTAAATATTTATGCAAAAACTATAAGGGAATAGTGTATCAATGTAACATCCTTCTCTTGCACAAACCTGATTGGAATTATTCTTTGAGGACACTTGCGTGCAAGTGATCTAGTTCCTTATATGATTGACTGTTTCACTTATGGATTATGATGATGTTGTCGATATGATGATATGTTATTTGATTATATTTGTATCAACAAGTGTTTTTGTCTGGTTTCTCTTGAGTGTGCAGGACTCTAGACTGATTGAGGATGAAGATGGCATCGATGGACCTCCTTGGACTCCATATCGAGTCAAGGAGTGGACTATTTATGGTTTGAGTATTTTTGTTATTGCAAATGTGACATATGACGGGTATATTATGATGTTGATTTTGGATCGCTGACATGTTTTTTTTATGGTTGCAGGCTGACTATAGCTTGCTAATCAGACTCACATTTGGAGTAAAGGGGTCATGCATGACAATCAGAGATGTTGAGGGAGAGGTGTGGCAAGAACCCTGCCAAAACCTACTAGCACTCTCATCGTGGCTCGAACGATAGATTAACGATTACTTAGTTTGAGAGATCCATGATGTCGTGAGGGCAGACTGAGACAGTCACTCATGAACATTCTAAGGGGTGTGCAATAAGGCAGGGTCCTTATTCCATAGAGGCCCTTAGTCTCCCACAAGGTCACCTAATGGAGTGTTGAATCTGAGGGCTTGACATCTACCAAAATTAGTCAAAAGGTGAGTGGTACCCTTGGAGCAGGTAGTGTGTCTTGAAGGGCACGTCGTATAAATGAATCATGAATGAAGGCGAGTGGCACCCTTGGAGCACATAGTGTTTGTTGAAGGGCACACCATGGTTTTAACACTGGTGATTCAATTAACCTAGGTACCTAGAAAACAATATCTCATTTTCACCTGGTCAACCTTAAAATAAATGTTGCATGAGTAAAGTTTATTAATTATAAAATTTTCCCTTAAAAACAATTTTTCTAAGCATAGTTGAATTTAGAGCATAGGTCTAATTGGAGTATAAGGACTAAAACTAATTAATCAACTAATAAAGGGGTGGGTGAATAAAAATAAAACTTAAAACAAATAAAGGAGAAATAATTTATCCAAAAAAATTAATTGTTGGCTATGTGCAAAACTTGCTAATTTAGAACTTAGACCAAACAGGGGAAACTTAAATTCAAAAGGAACGTGGAACATAGAAGGGAATCTAGTCTAGATAAATTTCCAATTTTGAACTCAACTAAGCTTTAAGAAAGGCGTCAGTCATTAGGGGAATGTGAGGGAATAAAGGAACATCGAGGAGCATTTTTAGGAACGCTTTTAGGTGGGTGAGGGAAATTGGCAAATTAAATTAATTTCTGGTGCAACTAAGGGATCGGGTGACAAGTGTACAGGGGAAATTTTTCTTAATAAAAATTTAGTAAAAAGAATTAAATTTGCATTTGGCAACTAGTTAACTAAGACAACTCTATAAAAGAAATATGAGAGGATGGGAATAAATCACGACTGGTATGCGTAGGCTTACGCTGCCAGATTTTTCTCTTGACTGATTTTTCTTGTGGGAGTTGGGATACCGAGCTCGGATGGAGAGTGGTAGCTCAACCTTGCGAGGCGAACTGAGAACTACCTTTCTCTGGTTTGTGTGCGTGGCCCTTTTTCGTCTTGGGGGCTCAAGGGAAAGAAGAGTACCCCTAGCGTTGGATGGGAGGTACCAATGAGGTCTCAGCGGTTAGCAAGAAGGAGCTCAACAGAGCGCAAGCATGGGACAACCCCTTCAGAGCCTTCCTCTTCGACTATGGTACACTTTTAAATTTGCAATTGTAATTTAGTTAGAAATTGTACATAGATTCATATGTTGTTGAAATCATTGAATTTATGGTATGGTTGGCAAGATCGCTTGATGTGGTTAGCTGGGATTATTCTTGATGGATTGGTTTACTTTTCTATCTCAACACCTTGGTTAACATTTCTTCACGCCTTGGAAAATTTTGATCTTTGCGCCTTGGAATCCTTTTGTTTTATCGTTGCATCTCAATTTTTTTTATTTTCTGTGCTTGAGGGTTTGCCTCATTTTCTCCCAGCTTGTAAAACTAATTTATATCTCTGCGCTCTGGATTCTTTCCATATATCTCTGCGCCTCATGGATCTCTGCATTTTTTTGCTTGTTGAGATCGCTCAAAAATTCCAGAACTTGGGATACCCTCCCCTTACCCCTACGTCTCCTGTAGTTTTCTTTTCAGAGGATTGCATGGAGTTGACAATATATATATATGGGACCTTGAAATGAGTTGCAACTTTTTTCTTGCTGTGGTTTTCTTTCTTAAAGTACTGGCTGTCCCTTGAATCTCAATTTGTTAGAGGGTTGCTTCCTTGTGATCCCGTGTGCTACATTACAACTTCTTGATGTCTCTTGACCTCCTGTTCATGTTGTCTTAAGAGGAGACTGTAGATGCTGAGTTAATGGATTGGAGATTTCATTTTCTTTTGATTTCACAGCAAGTCAAAACATCAGTTGCACCTTCCTTGTGTGTTTAGAATTGCTTGCATGAAGCCTTCATTTTTTTAATTTACACAACAAGATTGAAATCGGAATTGAGCCTGAGTGTTGAGAATTGATTGCATGAAACCTTCATTTTTGTATTTTACACAGCGAGATTGAATCGAAATTGAGCCTAGGTGTTGAGAATTGCTTGCATGAAGCCTTCGTTTTTGTATTTTACACAACAAGATTGAAATAGGAATTGAGACTACGTAGAGAATGGGTGCTTGGAATTTTTCGTTTTTATTTTTATTTTTACAACAAACCTTGTGTTAGCCAGCACAGGAGAGAGGAGAGTGGTCATGGTTTCAAACTGCTCTCACCCAACAGAACTGTGGGATCCCTGTGCGTGTGAGACCTGTCCCCTTTCCCTTTAAATTTGTTTCCTACTTAGAGCGTGAGGTTGCCCAACACGGGCGTGATTGAAAGAGACCAAGCATTGTTTAATTTGGCTCCTTACCCAGCTGTCCGTTCCTAAATTTCGCCTAGCATAAACAGTTCTACCTCTGCGTGGAGCAACTCTCCCAACAAGATTTCCCTTATCTCTACGTGGAGCAATTCGCCCAACAAGATTTCCCTTACCTTTGCGTGTGGAGCATTCTACCCAACCCGACTCCTTTACCTCTGCCCCAAAATTTTCTCCTTGCAGTATGGAATCTCTTCGAGCATCCTCCTCCTTAATGGCTCGACGCTTGGTTCCTTTCCTTTGAAGACTCAGGTTGCAGGTACCCTATGCGCAAATTCACCCTTTAAATAAAAAAAATAAAATACACATATCCTGTTCTTCAAGTGCACTTCCTCTATTTAAATTCTGGTTACTATATAAATAAATAAATAAATAGCCTAGTAACTTTCCACTTAGAAAGCTTCAGAGATCATGTCTTACTTCTTTGATTTTGTAATCTTTGAATCCGAAATTGATTCTAGGGTTTTACGATAGAGTTTTTAGGTTTGAGATTAAAATTCTGGACAACAGTTTATAAGTAATTTATATAAAGATTTATAAAATGTGACCATTTGTTTACAACAAATCTGAAAATTATATTATCAAGCTTCAAAGAAAAATATCTGATTGTCAAATGTAATATCCAAGAAAAGAAAATGTTTAGGAAAAAAATTATTTTTGATAAAATAATTTTAAGGATAGAAGAATCAAGTTTGGTCAGCCTGAATGCTATTAACATTTTGGATGTCGGTAAAAGTTTATTTGAATTTGTGACTTTTGACACTACACCTTGAAACAGTCTCTTTAAACTCATTGAGCTAGATAGTGGAAACAACATGATTTATAAGTTCAAGAAACTTTAATTAGTGAGTTAATGATGTTGATATGGTAGGATATATTATTCTCCTAACTCGGGTCTTCCTGGATTTCCTCGTAGCTTTTCCTCTTCATAGACCCCGCATCAGACCAATCTGAGATTTAGACAAAAGGGTTACCGAGTGTTAGTTCTCTTTGAGTGGGATATAACATTGGAGTTAAGCTGGTCAATTATTTTATTTGGTTGTCCAACCTTGCAGCCTCTTGTCTTTAATGATTTAGAATATGCATGGATTATTTAAGTTGTAGTTGTTCGAATTGGAAATTGTGAAAAATCCTTGGGTGTATTTGTTAGGCAATCCTTTTTGAGGTAATCATGGAAGCTTAGGAATCATAAAAAAAATGAGCTTATTGTCTACGCCATCCTCACAACTTAGGAAGTATAGAGGGAGTGTCCATAGATTTAGGTGATGGGTTGGGATTAAGTGTTGTAAACGCTTGTGAGTATTCTTAATTTGCGTCCTTGAGATCCGTAATGGTAGTTGGTCTCTAGTCAATGGTTCCCTCGGTGGTAATTGTGTTCTTAAATTGATATTTGTTGTAGTAGGAATTTCTTGCCGCACAATGATTAGAGATGATTGAAGTATGAATGATCGATAACTAGACTAATGTCGAGCCTTGGAGACGAAGTTGATGATAAGTCTTGTGTCATGAAATTAATGCTGACATGAGGAGTTATGTAGTTGTTTTCACATGCACATTGATTATTTTATGTTGATGGGTTATTGTTTTAGAAGTTGATTCACACGCGCATTAATTATTTTATTTTGATGGATTAATGTTTTAAAAGTTGATTCACGCACACACTGAGTATTTTATGTTGGTGGATGATTGTTTTAGAAGTTAGATTCGCGTGCGCTTGAAAATTTATGTTGATGAAGGATTGTTTTAAAGGTTAGAGTTCTCCTACGCATTCAATAGTCAACATTGCTGGATGGTTGTTTAGAATTGTTTTCTCACGCCAGGAATTAATGTCGATGTTTGATGAAAAAGATGATGATTACCCTTGCGCCCTGGTTAATAATTTTAGGAATGATGGACTAATGGAATGGATGTTGTCGATCCTTATGATTCGTTATGTTATTTGATGATTATCCCTATGAGAAGAGTTCAACGATTGAGTCGTGATGTATATGGGTCAGGATGAATTGTATAAATGCTCTGATTATGGGCCTCTTTTTATTGTGATATTGCATGGATCTATGTTCGTCATTCACGACGATGATGTGTCGGTTTGCTTCGTGATTGTTGTTAAAGTGTTAATGTTGTTTCATTTATATTGCACCTTTGTCATTGATGTCGTTATTAAATTGTGATGTTTTTTTCCTAACGCAACATTAAAATATTTTTTTTTTTTACTTGTTTTATGTCACTTTTTTTCGTCGTAACGGTGGGGACGTTACATATGGTATTAGAGCGGGTTCAACTCTGGGACTGTGGATAGCTACACCTTCCACTGAATTAATACCTTGATTAATACTCAATGCTAATTGAATTATTAACCTGTCCTTACAGTAATCATGGTTAGAGGACGTTGTAGAGATTCACAACATGGTGCTAGGGGAGGGGGCACAACACCTCCAGTAGCACCTACACCAAAGGGGTCCAACCCCCAAGGATAATAATAAGTATTAAGCATGAGCATATTTCCATGTGGGGTGCGTTGGGTTTGACAGGGTCCTTCCAGAGAAATTTCAGAGGCCATGATTAACCGTCTGTTAGAGATGAGGTCAGGGTGCCTGTACCCCTAAGGGTCGACAACGCACCCCAACCGGTATTGGTAGCATTCATCGAGAACTATAAAGGTCAAGTTTGCTAAGATATTGGGTGCCATGGACAACATAGCCATCGAGGCATGGCTGGAGAAGAAGGCGATGTGCTTCGCGCTTCACAGTTACAACCCCCAGCATGAAGGTCTACATGACAGTCTTTAGCTAAAGGGGAACGCTCTTCTATGGTGTAATATGCTCCCACCTCAGATAAACATGGTCATCGAAGCCGTGTTATGTGAACGGTTTGAGGAACGATTTTGGTAGAATTTTTTATAGAGGAATTCATTGAGTGCCAGCTCGATGAGATCAGCTCCTTACGACATGGTGGTCGTACGGTGCTGGATTGTGAGACTAGATTTTGGAAGATACTTCAGTATGGCCTGCATATGAACACAAAGAAGCTAGAGATCAACAAGTTCGTGTTCGGCCTTAACTCCAGCTTTCGTGCAAATGTGAGGATCTAAATGCCTCGGATGTTGCACGAGGCAGTCCAGTAGGCCTCATAGCTGAGGAAGAATTGAACGCAGGAGTCATGGAAGGATTCCTACAAGACTGTATGGACTGACGACATCTGGTGTGCAACAACATCAGACGCCAACTGGACAAGACATATTAGTATCAAGATACTTATATAGAACCCTCATTCACGACACCACAACGATGATTCCTCAGCAAAAGAACCCTACTGGGGACCACCTCCAATATCCATAGTTAGGCGTGTCAACAGAACAGACCAAAATCTTAGGCTGGTAGGACATAAACTACTACTTCGAGGACCAGATGTTGGACTTGTGGAGAGCCACATTACCAGTGTGGCTGTCAAGTTGAGAGGGCCAGAGCGGTCGGGTCAATAGGACACACTACCGTTGTGAATATGGGAAAGACCCACAAGATTCATGACCACGGTGTTAACCACCAAGCCGAGCACTAGTCCACTATTTATGAGGCATCAGGTACCATCACCAACCAGAATTTTGGCATTTGTTAGATCTCGGTGCTACAAAGAGCTCTAATTTTAGTACTACATTGAAGGGATTTTGGTAAAGGCATTGAACCAGGCGAGTTTAGATTCGTCGAAATGGCCTCCGGTGCCAACCGGATGGCTGGAGGAAGGGGTATGAACTGTCTCTTTAACATAGGGAATAATGTAACGAAGTCCGAACTAAACGTCACGATCTCAATATATTATGACTGCTTGTTTAGTATGGGTTGGTGGGAATCGCATGATGCGATACTCAACGGTAATACGAAGTGGTTGAGTTGGAATGATGATAAGGGACAAAGAAGTGTGATTGTAGGAAGGAACCAGGGAGTATTACCTAAGGTTCATTTCTTCCCAACAACTATATAAGAGCATGTGCAAGGATGCAATTTATATGCATTCTTGGCGCTGAACGAATAGGGCGTGGTGGAGGGACTAGAAAACCTTCTGGTAGTAAGGGAGTTAGCAGACGTGTTCCTAGACGAGTTCCAGGGTTGCCGCCTGAAAAAGAACTGGATTTTACCATTGACTTGAAACCTGGAACCAAGCCGATAGAAAGGATGCCTTATATTTTGTCAACACCTTAGTTACACGAGTTGAAAATGCAACTAAAGAGTTGTTGGACCTGAGATTTATACGGCCAAATGTGTCACCGTGGGAGACACCTATTATTTTAATACATAAGAAGGATGGGTCATGGAGACTCTGCTCGACTATTGTCAAGTATTCCTTGATGAAATATTGATATCTTCTCAGACGATGGAAGAACTTGACGAGCATTTGCGCTCGGTACTACAATGTGTACGAGAGAACAAATTATTTGGGAAATTGTTGAAATTCTCTTTTATCAATCAAAGATTGATTACTTATGGCATGTCATCTTCGACAAAGATATCGCTGTGGATCCAACAATGGTAAAGGATATCATGGAATGGCCTGTGCTGACAAATGTCCTAGAAGTGCATAGCTTCATGGGTTTAGTAGGATATTATCAATTGTTCGTTGAGGTTTTTTCAAAGATTGAAATTCGATTACGGAATTGCTGAAGACGAACAAGAAGTTTGTGTGGACCGAGAAATGTACAGAAGCATTTCGAAGGTTCAAGGAGCTATTGACGACAATGCCAATACTAAAATTCACTAGCATGGATGAGGACTTCTTGGTCTGCACCGATGCATCCAAGGAAGGCTTAGGAAGAGTCTTGATGTAATATAGTTGAGTTATCGCTTACACCTCAAGGAAGATAATAAGGCATGGAGAGAACTACACGACGCACAATTTGGAGTTATTAGCCATTGTGTATGCCCTGCGAGTGTGGATACACTACCTGATTGGACAAAAATTCGAACTAAACATGGACCACTGTGGTTTACAACACATTTTTACGTAAATCAACTTGAACGCGTGACAAAAGGTGTTGGTCGGAAATGATTAGCGAGTGCAATTTCAAGATTACGTACATAAGGGGAACCATGAACAAATTGGTTGATGCATTGAGTTAGAGACCATGCATATTGTCGGTGATACCTCTTTACGACGAATGTACAAGAACGTATTCTAACTATAAAGAGACGATGACTGGCGTCAAGAGGTTAAGGAATTTATCGGAAAAAACACCTTGGTGGTACCAAAATTTGAGGGATTTACTGTGGACAATGACAGATTAATGAGATATAATAACCAGATTTACTTTCCACCAAATGACAAATTGAGGGGTTTGATCTTTAACGAAACTCATAGAGAAGTATACATGGCTCATCTTGGAGTCATGAAGATGAGGGCATACCTTAATCACTCATTCTTTTGGTAGGGATGAAGGCGGGCATGGTTATCTACATGGCGATGTGTCTAGGACATCAACAAGTGAAGGATGAACGTAGAAATGTGACATGATTACTACAGCCACACGCTTTTTAGGAATTGAAATGGGAGGTCATTTCGATGGACTTCATTGGAGAAATTTTCACTGGCGACAAGGAGGCACAACTCAATTTTTGTGATAGTTGACACTCTGACGAAGAGTTCACATTTGACCCCGTGCATATGATGCATCAAGCACCAGGTATAGCCATAGTTTATATCAGCGAGATATTGAGACTGCCAGACGTACCAAAAGGATCATATCCGATCAAGGATCAGAGTTTACATGACGATTTTGGACTAGTTTCCAAGAGGCCTTGGGAACCCAACTTAACTTTAGTAGCACGTAGAACTTGAAGGAAAATGGGCAGACATAACGAACGAACGAAAATTTGGAAGGTCATGTTGCGTATGCATATGTTGGAACAACATAAACAATGGGAATAGTTCTTGACATTGGTAGAGTTGGCTTACAACAACAACTATCAAAGCACCATTAAGATGGCACCATTTGAGTTTCTTTATGGGCGACCGTGTTGGATGCCTTTGAGATGGGATCGACTCAAGGATGGGGTCCTGGCAGGACTAGAAGCGATCCAAGAATTGAAAGAAAAAATACAAACGATACGAAAAGGGATGGAAGAAGCGCAGTATCGACAGAAGGGTTTGTCGATGTGCATCACGTCGACCATAATTACGAAGGGCCTAACGAATAGTCGTGCGTCATTCTTTGAGGCATTGCACAATGTTTATCTTGCATCTATGTATGACTTTAAGTCAGTGATCCTATGCATGAGATTGACTGAGCTCTTGGCAGATGTTGGGCGAGGGTTCACTCACGACAGATCCAATCCCCCGTCTAGACCGTCACATTCGATAGCTACGATGTCAAACTATCAATCAAGTCAAGGTCAAGTAGGAAAATTATAGTCCACACTCAGCTACCTGGGAGGATGCATATGATATGCGTATGCAGATTCCATTTTTGTTTGATGGTTAGACCCTTAGATATTGTCATATACTTTATTTTTACACTTGTATACTGTGAAACTTTGAGACGAAGTTTAAAACAAGGGGGGGTGTATGTAGCATCCTGCTCTTGCGCACACCTGATTGGACTTATTCTTTGAGGACACTTGTGTGCAAGTGATCTGGTTCCTTATATGATTGATTGTTTCACTTATGGATTATGATGATGTTGTGGATATGATGATATGTTATTTGGTTATATTTGTATTGATAGGTGCTATTGATTGGTTTCTCTTGAGTGTGTAGGACTCTAGACTGATTGAGGATGTCGATGGCATCGATGGACCTCCTTGGACTCTGGATCAAGTCAGGGAGTGGACTGTTTATGGTTTGAGTATTTTTGTTATTGCATATATGACATATGACTGGTATATCATGATGTTCATTTTGGATTGCTGACATGTTTCGTTGATGGATGCAGGCTGACGATAGCTTGCTAATCAGACTCACATTTGGAGTAAAGGGTTCATGAAACAAAACCAGAGATATTAAGGGAGAGGTGTGGTAGCAGCCCTGCCACAACCTACTAGCACTCTCTGTGTGGCTCGAACTATATGTTAAAGATTACCTAGTTCGAGATATCCATGATGTCGTGAGGGCAGACTGAGACAATCACTCATGAAGATTCTAAGGGGAGTGCAATAAGGAAGGGTCCTTATTCCTTAGAGGCCCTTAGTCTCCCACAAGGTCACCTAACGGAGTATTGACTTTGAGGGCTTGACGTCTACCAAAATCAGTCAATAGGAGAGTGGCACCCTTGGAGCACGTAGTGCGTCTTGAACGACATGTCACAAAAATGAAACATGAATGAAGGCGAGTGGCACCCTTGGAGAATGTAGTGCATCTTGAAGGGTACGTCACGGTTTTAAAATTGGTGAGTCAATGAACCTAGGTACCTAGAAAACAATATCTCATTTTGACCTGGTCATCCTTAAAATAAATGTTGCATGAGTAAAGTTTATTAATTATAAAATTTTCCCTTAATTTTTTTTTTTTGGTAAGCCTAGTTGAATTTAGAAAGTAGGTCTATTTGGGGTATAAGGACTAAAACTAATTAATCAATTAATAAAGGGGGGGATGAAGAAAAATCAAACTTAAAAAAATAAAAGAGAAATAATTTATCCAAAAAAATTAATTGTTGGCTATGTGAAAAACTTGCTAATTTAGAACTGAGACCAAAAAGGGGAAACTTAAATACAAAAGGAATGTGGAACATAGAAGGGAATCTAGTCTAGAGAACTTTCCAATTTCGAACTCAACTAAGCTTTAAGAAAGACGTTATTCATTAAGGGAATGTGAGGGAATAAGTTTTTAGGAACGCTTTTAGGTGGGTGAGGGAAATTGCCAAATTAAATTAATTAATTAAATGATTTTTTGGTGCAACTAAGGGATTGGGTGACAAGTGTACGGGGGAGAATTTTCTTAATAAAAATTTAGTAAAAAGAATTAAATGTGCATTTGGAAACTAGTTAACTAAGAGAACCCTATAAAAGAAATAGGAGAGGAGGGGAATGGATCATGACTGGTATGTGTAAGGTTACGCTGCCAGATTTTTCTCTTGAATGATTTTTCTTGTGGGAGTTGGGATACCCAACTCAGATGGAGAGTGGTAGCTCGACTTTGCGAGGTGAGATGGGAGATAGCTTTCTCTGGTTTGTGTGATGGCCCCTTTACGTCTCGGGGGGCTCAGGGAGAAGAAGAGTACCCCTAGCGTTGGCTATGAGGTATCGGTTAGGTGTCAGTGGTTAGAAAACAAGAGATGGAAGGAGCGCAAGTGTGGGACAACCCCTTTGGATCCTTCGTCTTCGACTATGATACGCTTTTAAATTTGCAGTTGTAATTTAGTTAGAAATTGTACATAGATTCATATGTTGTCGAAATCATTGAATTTATGGTATGGTTGGCAAGATGGCTTGATGTGGTTAGCTAGGATTATTCTTGAAAGATCGATTTACTTTTCTATCTCAACGCCTTGGTTAAATTTTCTCTGTGCCTTGGAATTTTTTTATCTTTGTACCTTGGAATCCTTTTGTTTTATCGTTGCATCTCGGTTTTTCTTATTTTCTGTGATTGAGGGTTTGCCTCTTTTTCTCCCATCTTGTAAATCTAATTTCTATCTCTGCTCTCTGGATTCTTTCCATATATCTCTGTGCCTCATGGATCTCTGTGTTGTTTTTCTTGTTGAGATTGCTATAAAATTCCAGAACTTGGGATACCCTCCCCTTATCCCTGTGTCTTCTGTAGTTTTCCTTTCAGAGGATTGCATGGAGTTGAATATATATATATATATATATATATATATATAGAACCCTGAAAGAAGCTGCATCTTTTTTCTTACTGTGGTTTTCTTTTTAAAAGTACTGGTTGTCCCTTGAATCTCAATTTATTAGAGGGTTTCTTCCTTGTGATCCCGTGTGCTACATTACAACTTCTTGTTGTCTCTTGACCTCTTGTTCATGTTGTCTTAAGAGGAGATTGTAAATGTTGAGTTAATGGATTGGAGATTTTGTTTTCATTTTTTTTCACAAGAAGTCAAAACATCAGTTGCGCCTTCCTTGTGTGTTGAGAATTGCTTGTATGAAGCCTTCGTTTTTGTAATTTACATAGAAAGATTGAAATCAGAATTGAGCCTGGGTGTTGAGAATTGATTGCATGAAGCCTTCGTTTTTGTATTTTACACAGCGAGATTGAATCGGAATTGAGCCCGGGTGTTGATAATTGCTTGCATGAAGCCTTCATTTTTGTATTTTACACAAGTGTTGGCATATGTTAATTTCTACTTACCAGCATTAAAACCGAACCTTCTACTCAACCGTCGTTACTGTTCTTCCACCGCCTATCGTAAACACTCCAGAACATTCTGCCGACACTCCAGATTGTTTCAGGAGGCTCCAGAAGTTTCCTCTCTCTCTATAAAATCAAACACAATGTAACCATTCAGTAAGTGTGCAATAGAATCGTCATTTTATGTGCATTTCGTTGCCTCTGCCCACTCATCGTGGTATCAAAGCTAGGATAGAATTGAGTTGCCAGTAGGGCACGTTGTGCATTGAGCTGCAGTAAGAATCAGAGAGTTGAGGAAGCCGCAACTTCCAGGAGAGTCGTGAAGGTTTCCAGGGAAGTATTAAAGAGAGCTACTACCGTAGGAGTTGGAGAAATCTGTTGTCAGGAAGAAAGGCACAAAGATGCCCCCTGTTTCTGTTCCTTTCGCTGCAATTGTTGAGGATCTGCAGAGAAGAAGAGTCCGTGAGGGCCGAGCGTTCGGGAGCAGCAGAGCAGAGGGTGAAAACACACGAAGAGCAGGAGAATGAATGAATGGACCGTATGTTGACTGGTAGCTCACCATTGCAGTCCCTTGCGTGACTGTCACTTGCACCGACATTGTTGGAATTCTTTTTTGGTATGCTTGATTCGGTGACAGACTTCTCTTTGAGTAAATAAATTATCTCTAGAATAAATTTTGACTTGCCCTTTGATTGATTACATATGTTTAAGAAGTTTTGTTGAAGTTGTCGGTGAAAGATTTGTGTGGCTTACACAGTAGTTGTTTTTGCCTATTTTGGTGAAAAAAAAATTGGCTTGATTTTTTTAAGAAAATGGCATCAGGCATATTTCAACAGCTCATGATTCCAACATTTTTTGAAAAAAGTTATGATAATTGGGCATTTAGAATGAAATAAGCATTTGATTCATATGAACTAACAGATATAGTAATGAATGGCTATACTGAACCACAAGATGAGTCTATTTTGAGTGTTGATGAAAAGAAAAAGCTTGATGAAAATAGACAAAAGAGTAAAAGGGCTTTGCAGATAATTGGACAAGCATTGGACGATTCAGTTGTTGGAAGGATTAAACCAGCCACTACATCCAAGCAAGCATGGGACATTCTAGAGACAGCTTATCAAGGCACTAGCAAGGTAAAAATTGCCAAACTCCAAGCACTTAGAAGGGAATTTGAAAACTTGCAAATGAAAGATTTTGATTCGGTTTTAGAAAAGGTTTTAAGAAGTTTGCCTAGAAAATTTGATGCAATAGTTGTAGTAATTGAAGAATCTAAAGATTTGACTAAATATTCTATGGATGAGTTGGTTGGCTCCTTGAAAAATTATGAAGGCAGGTTGAACAGGAATGACAATACCTCATTGGAGCATGCATTCAAAACACAAATGACATTTGGTAGAGGCAGAGGAAGAGGAAATCCAAGTTTCAGAGGAAGAGGAAGAGGAAGAAATAATTTTCAAAGAGAAGAAAGAAAGTGTC
>ML783593.1:668593-686133 GCA_009831015.1 Picea engelmannii
AAACTAAGTAGAGATCAAAATGAGATGGATTTTGATTCAACTATATTCAGAAAATTGGTTGGAAGTTTGATGTATCTCACCGCAACTAGGCCAGATATAATGTATGGAGTCAGTTTGATTTCTAGATTCATGGACACACCAAAAAACTCACATTGGCAAGCAGGAAAAAGGTTATTAAGATACATTGCAGGGACTATGAATCATGACATACTGTATTCCACTTCAAATAATCTACAGTTGGTTGGATACATAGATAGTGCTTTTGCAGGAAGCATTGATGATAGAAAGAGCACATCTGGATATGCATTTCATCTTGGAATAGGAGTTGTGGCATGGGCATCAAAGAAGCAACCAATAGTGACAATCTCATCAGCAGAAGCAAAATATGTAGCAGGTACATCAGCAGCATGTCAAGCAGTCTAGATGCGAAGAATTTTGAAGGATCTAATGCACAATCAAGAAAAGGCTACTACAATCTACTGTGACAACAAGTCCACCATTGCACTATCAAAGAATCATGTTTTTCACAAGAGGACAAAACATATCGACACGAGATATCACTTCATTCGAGAACTTGTCAACAATGGAGAACTCATCCTACAACATTGCAGATCAAATGGGCAACTTGCAGACATATTTACAAAGGTTTTAGCACAAGACCAATTTGAGTATTTAAGAGAAGCATTGGGCATTGTAAAATGTAATTAGTAGTAGAAATTAGGGGGGAGTGTTGGCATATGTTAATTTCTACCTACCAGCATTAAAACCGAACCTTCTACTCAACCGCCGTTACTGTTCTTCCACCGCCTGTGGTAAACACTCCAGAACATTCTGCCGACACTCCAGATTGTTTCGGGAGGCTCCAGAAGTTTCCTCTCTCTCCATAAAATCAAACACAATGTAACCATTCAGTAAGTGTGCAATAGAATCGTCATTTTCTGTGCATTTCGTTGCCTCTGCCCACTCAACAAGAAGATTGAAATAGGAATTGAGACTGCGTAGAGAATGGTTGCTTGGCATTTTCGTTTTTTTATTTTTACAACAAACCTTGTGGGAGCCCTGTGCGTGTGAGTCCTGTCCCCTTTCCATTTAATTTTTTTTCTTACTCAGAGCGTGAGGTTGCCCAGTGCGGGCGTGATTGAAAGCGACCAGGCATTGTTTAATTTGGCTCCTTACCCAGCTGTCTGATCCTAAATTTCGCCCAACATAAACGATTTTACCTCTGTATGGAGCGACTCTCCGAGCAAACTTTCCCTTATCTCTTCGTGGATCAATTCTCCCAACAAGCTTTCCCTTACCTCTGCGTGTGGAGCATTCCGCCCAGCCCGCCTCCTTTACCTCTGCCACAAACTTTTCGCCCTGCAGTATGGAATCTCGTCGGGCATCCTCCTCCTTAATGGCTCGATGCTTGGTTCCTTTCCTTTTAAGACTCGGGTTGCAGGTACCCTCTGCGCGCATTCAACCTTTAAATAAAAAAAATAAAATACGCATATCTTGTTCTTCAAGTGCACTTCCGCTATTTAAATTCTGGTAACTATATAAATATATAAATAAATAGCCTGGTAACTTTCCACTTAGAAAGCTTCCGAGATCATGTCTTATTTCTTTGTAATCTTTGATTCCCAAATTGATTCCAAGGTTTTACGATAGGGTTTTTTAGGTTTTTAGGTTTGAGATTAAAATTTTGGACAACAGTTTATAAGTAATTCATATAAAGATTTAGAAAATGTGACAATTTGTTTACAATAAATTTGAAACTTATATTAGTAAGCTTCGGAGAAAAATATCTGATTGTCAAATGTATTATCCAAGAAAAGAAAATGTTTAGAAAAAAGACTATTTTTGATAAAATATTTTTAAGGATAGAAGAGTCAAATTTGGTCAACCTGAATTCTATTAACATTTTGGATGCCGATAATCGTTTATTTGAATTTGTGACTTTTGACACCACACCTTGAAACAGTCTCTTCAAACTCATTGAGCTAGATAGTGGAAACATCATGATTTACAAGTTCAAGAAACTTTAATTAGTGAGTTAATGATGTTGATATGGTCGGATATATTATTCGCCTAACTTGGGTCTTCCCTGGATTTCGTCTTAGCTTTTCCTCTTCATAGACCCTGCATAAGACCGATCTGAGATTTAGACAAAAGGATTACCGAGTGTTAGTTATGTTTGAGTGGGATATAACATTGGAGTTAAGCTGGTCAATTATTTTATTTGGTTGTCCAACCTTGCAGCCTCTTGTATTTAATGATTTAGAATATGCATGAATTATTTAAGTTGTAGTTGTTCAAATTGGAAATTGTGAAAAAGCCTTGGGTGTATTTGTTAGTTAATCCTTCTTGAAGTAATCATGGAGGCTTAGGCATCATAACAAAACGAGATTATTGTCTATGCCATCCTCACAACTTAGGAAGTATAGAGGGAGTGTCCATAGATTTAGGTGATGGGTTTGGGCTTAAGTGTTGTAAACGCTTGCGAGTATTCTTAATTTGCATCCTTGAGATACGTAATGGTAGTTGGTCTCTAGTCAATGGTTCCCTCGGTGGTAACTGCATTCTTAAATTGATATTTGTTGTAGTAGGAATTTTCTGTCGCTCAATGATTAGAGATGATTGAAGTATGAATGATCAATAACTAGACTACTGTCGAGCCTTGGAGACGTAGTTGACGATAAGTCTTGCCTCATGAAATTAATGCTGACATCAGGAGTTATTTTATGTTGATGGGTTATTGTTTTAGAAGTGGATTCATGCATGCATTAATTATTTTATGTTGATGGATTGATGTTTTAAAAGTTGATTCACGCACGCATTGAGTATTTTATGTTGGTGATTGATTGTTTTAGAAGTTAGATTTGCGTGTGCTTGAATAATTTATGTTGATGAAGGATTGTTTTAAAGGTTAGAGTTCTCGCGTGCATTCAATAGTCAACATTGCTGGATGGTTGTTTAGAATTGTTTTCTCGCGCCAGGAATTAATGTCGATGTGTGATGAAAAAGATGATGATTACCCTTGTGCCCTGGTTAATGATTTTAGGAATGATGGCCTGATGGAATGGATGTTGTCGATCCTTATGATTAGTTATGTTATCTGATAATTGTCCCTATGAGAAGAGTTGAGCAATTGAGTCGTGGTGTATATGCGTCAGGATTAATTATATAAACGCTCTGATTATGGGCTGCTTTTTATTGTGATATTGCGTCGATCTATGTTTGTCATTCACAATGATGATGTGTCAGCTTGCTTCATGATTGTTGTTAAAGCGTTAATGTTGTTTAATTTATATTGCACCTTTTTCATTGATGTCGTTATTAAATTGTGATGTATTTTTCCTAACGCAACATTAAAATAATTCTTTTTACCTGTTGTATGTTGCTCTTGTCGTCGTAACGACGGCCGTTACAATTAAAAATACTAGAATAAAAAGGAAAGTCCCCACCACAATTCAAGTTATAGGTCAATTAGCCGAACTAATCTCTAGAAGAACTTTGTTGGAAAAGTATATTGATCCTAGAAACCTTGTAGTCACTTTTTACATCAACAACCTTCCCATAGAAAACACTCTAATTGACCTGGGGGCTACAATAAACATTATCATTGTTATGTCTATGGAAATATTGCAATTGGATAGTCTCTGACCTACACCCACAATGCTCGAACTAGCTGATAGATACCGAATCAATCCTGTTGGTGTTTTAGATGATGCCATTTCAACCTTGGACTCATGGGAATACCCCATGTATTTCTTGTTTATTCAACTCAAGAGTACCATAGATGGATACCCCTTGATCCTCGAGAGACCTTGGCTAGCTATAGTCGATGCCTTCATTGGCTATAGATCCGAAGAATGACTATATCCAATGGAGTATATATGAGGAAACTTATCCTATATCCACCTACAAATCCCATATTAGAAAACTCCTTGTGGATAGAGGATCCTTATGAAGATGAATAAATTTCACAACCCCTCTTAACCATTGAGAAATCTAGGGGGTTGAAAGAACAAACATAAGATATTTTGTTGAACCAATTCCTCTCTACAGATTGTACACAATATCCTGAATCATCTCCTACACGTGATCATGTTTTTAGTAGTTATTTTTAGGAAAAATGTTATCTGACGACATCCCTTCTTATATTAGCAATTAAAGAGAGTTTAGATCCTTATAACATTCCTGTTGAAATAGGTCTAGGAAAAATTTTAAACATCAATTCTAATCTTGACCAAAATCAACGAGAATAGTTAATTCATGTGTTACAAGAAAAATATGGTGCATTCACATGGGACTACAAAGACATGCATGGAATTCATCCTAATACTTGCATACATAATATTTACACTCACGAAAATGCTAGACCTATTAGGAAGCCACAATGTCGCATGAACCTCGCTTTGAAAGATATTGTAAAAGAAGAATTGCAAAAGTTATTAAATGCCAAATTTATATATACAATTTTTGATAGCAAGTGTGTCTCACCATTTATGATTGTACCTAAGAAAAATGGTAAATGGAGGATCTGGGTTGATTTCCAAGAGTTGAATAAAGAAACCTTAAGAGATTATTTTCCACTACCATTTACTGATCAAGTTTTGGACACTTTGTCAGGTAAGTAATACTTTTCCTTTCTTAACGGTTTTAGCAGGTACAACAAAATTCAGATTTCACCAAAGGATCAGGAAAATAATACATTCATGTTCCCATGTGGACTATTTCCCTACGGAGTCTTGCCAATTGGTTTATGCAATGATCTCTCCACATTCCAACTAGTAGTATTGGGTATTTTTTTTTATTTAATTGATGAGTAGTAGAAATATATATGGATGACTTTTCTATCTACAGTGATACTTTTAAAGAAGCACTTGATAACCTTGATAAATTTTTAATTAGATGTTGAGAAACTAACCTTTCTTTAAACAATGAAAAGTGCCATATGTTATCAACAAATGGTATTGTTCTCGATCATCACATTTTTTGTGTAAGTATTAAGGTAGACCGAGCCAAGATCAAAGTCATCATGATCCTCCCAAAACCATAGTCACTAAAGGAGGTAAGAATTTTTCTAGGTCATGTTGGCTACTACAAAAGGTTTATTGAAAATTTTACTAAAATAGTTGCACCTATGTTCAAATTTCTTGGTAAGGATGTTGTTTCTTCTTGGGGCTCACACTGTCAAAATGCTTTTGAGGTTTTGAAGGAAAATTCATTTTAACCAGTATTGAGCGGATCAAATTGGTCCCTTTTCATATTTTATAGATTCTTTAGAAACAACCCTCAGAGCTTTATTAGGAAAAAAGGAAAATCAACTATCGTTTGCCATCTATTTTATAAGTAAAAATATGACACTTGTTGAGCTTAATTACACTGCCACTGAGAAATAATTTTTAACTGTTGTGTACTCCATAAAAAAATTTAGACATTACATAACATGTTATAAAATCTTCATCCATATCGTTCATTCTTCCTTTCAATTTTCAATGAACAAACTCATCACTAATTGTAGTATTAATAGATGGTTGTTATTATTATAGGAGTTTAATATCACTATTGTAGATAGACCGAGAAAATAGAATATGGTTGCATATTTTATGTCCAGGATTCGTAACGAAGGAGAAATTAACCCTATAGATGATAGTTTTCCCAACGGACATTTTTTTGATGTCTCTACTAAGTCTCCATGGTTCGCAAACATAGCAAATTATTTGGCCACATGGAAGTCGCCACAACATATTTCCTCGCAAGAGAAGCAACAAATTTTCAAGCTTAGTGCCACCTACTCATGGATTGGGGGAGACATTTTTCCGTATTGGACCAGACCTAAACATTAGGATATGTGTACAAGGTGTTGGACAACTGAGAGGGGGGGGGGTGAATCAGTTGTTACTGCTCTTAAACAATTATGCTTATTTTAAACTCTTTACAGAGTACTTAATGAAAATCAAAATAATGCAGGGAAGTAAGCAATAGAACATTCAACATCAATCACACACATGAAATACACAGAGAAATATATTTCCCGAGGAAACCCATAAAGGGTAAAAACTCTTCTTCTTGATATGATAAGTGATCTTTATATTCTGTACATTATCATTCTTGGGAGCTCCAACTCCTCCTATGGCTACAACCTCCTTTTTGCAAGCTTGCAACTTGCCGAGAGCACCAACTCTCTGGTTTCTCTAGCACCCACTAGAAGGAAGCACCAACTCCCTGAGTGTCCCAGCACCAACTGGATGGAAGCACCAACTTCCAATCACACAGGCACCGATCTGTATAACAAAGAACAATAGTTCTCCCTTTCACCACCCTACCTCCCTAGATTTTCTAGCTACAACCAGATGGAAGCTACAACTCCCAGTGTTCAAGAACCCATTTGAAACTCAGAGGAAAACAATCCTCCCTAGAACCTCCCTACCACTGTGAAATATCAATCTTTGCTTTCTGTGAATTTATTACAGTGATTCAATAGTTATCAATGGCTTACCAGTCTCATCATTGTTCTACTACACTTCTCTCCTCTGTCTGCATCAGTGTCTCTCTGCCTGCATTTTCTTGAGATTTTTCATCTTTTTCTTTATCTCTACCTGTGCTCCTCAGCCTTATTTTACTGTCTCAGATATGCATCTCCGTTCCTTTCTTCTGCTACGCTTTTTCTACTCTATATTGAATGCTTCTACTTGCATAAATCACTCTCAAAAATAACATCACGATCTCTTCTCGATTCTGCATTTTTTAGTCTCTATGCACCCTCTACATGCTTCATGCATTATGCCACTGACTACTCTTCACTGTGTTCATCATCACTGGTCGTTGTACTCATATCCTTTGGCTTCACTAGATGTAATAGATTTAGATGCTTTTCCATCTGTCAGTACCCTCTATAATAAGTATACGCTCCACTGGCAGTTACCTAGAGACTCTTCAGCTCCTCTAGTAGTCACAGTCACGTCCTTCTGGCAATTACTGAGAAAATCTTTGCGCGTTCATGCGTTTCATGCACTTCTGTCTTCCTAAGGAAAACTTCACAGTGGGCATTTTTGCCTTTATGGTTAAGCCCTTTCCCTTCACATGTGACCTCGGGCGGTGACCAAACTCCTATTCAGAAATCATTTCACAATTTCGCATTCTAGGATATCCAGCTACGCGTTGCCTTGCTCCACTTGCAAAACTTCAAAATGGATTCTAGTGTTGCTAGCTCCTTCCCTAATATTTTGCTAGTATAACTAGTCGATGTGACCAGAACCCCATTCGAAAAAGCATTTCACGATTTCTCACTTCGAGAATTCTCTCGTGAGTCCCTTGACTCCTCCAACTCCTGGTACCCAAAATGGATCCTAACTATGCTAGCTCCTTCCACTCACGTGACCACTGGCGGTGACCAGGGGCCAAGCATGAGGGTGCTTTGCGATTTCACACTTCGGGGATTCTCCCGTGAGTTCCTTGACTCCTCCAACTCCCAATACCCGAAATGAAGCCTAGCTATGCTAGCTCCTTCCACTCACATGAACAAGAGATATGACCACTCACTAATCATTTTAGCGCTTTGCTCTCCGGATCAACGGTCAAGATTTTTCATTGATCCAATGACTATCCTCCGCTCCGGGACTTCAGTCTTTGGGACTTTTGGGGAGTGTTGATGCTAAAACTCCTAAAGCAAAAATCCTAGAGTGACATCACTCTTGCATCACTCGATGACGTGACATGATCCGTGTGGCTGCCATGTGTCACTCAGAATTGTGATTTCTAGGTTCCTGAAATGTCAAATCATCTTGACACTTGTCGTTGTCTTATCATGCCACGTGTCATTGCTGATGTAGTCTTCCACTTGTCCTTGATGACGTGGTCTGTCATGATCTACCTCCTAGATCTAATGGCCCAGATTAGTCCTTGACCCAATGACTGAGATTATATCGTAATTTCACATATCGCGAGTTCGATGGGTTAGGGAACCTCCTTCTTTTGACCTTTCAATCAACGAAATGTTGAAATTTAGCCATGTGTCCTGCCCGATGATGGATGGTCCTCCTACTTTCAGGACTTTGTAAGCTCGCTTCACCTTACACTTTAAATATCAGGCAAGTTCTCCTGGATCCAACGACGGTCGATCCCCGTGCTTAGATCTAATGCTCGAGATCTATTCTCCACTTCTGCATGTTCCTCCTGTCTGAATTTAGATATTACGACCATCGAGAATTCAGAATGGGTGATCCAATGATCACCGTTACTATTCACTGTTACGCTTCTGATATTTCCATGCCACCATCGCTGCTGATCTTCCTTGCTTGCCTGTTTTCCATCACTGTTCATGCCATCAATGACAAGCTCACTCCCAACTGTAATGTTGCCAACATCGATGATGTTCTTTCCTGTAACCATACCATCATCGTTGTTGTTATTGCCATCAATGACAAGCATGCTCTTCCTGTAAACATGCCAACAATCTCCCCCTTTGGCATTGATGGCAACCCTAAACGGTTGTGCTAATCTGTTTGGACCTCCAGCTATAGCATCCAATCTAGACCACTCATTTTCTCTCCCTTTGACATCAATGTCAAAGAAAAGATGCTCCCCCTGAGCTGTTACAGTATTTTGCGGAGTTATCATATATTCAGCCAAAACATACTCCCCCTGATAGGATGTAATCTCTTAGGTTGATAATGGGGTCACGCCCAACTTCTAGCGTAGATAATCAAACTGAGATTTTGCAAGCGGTTTAGTGAAGATATCAACAATCTGTTCTTTGGATGGAATATAATGCACAGAAACCACAGAGTTGGTTACCTGTTCCCTCAAGAAGTGATACTTGATGGGTATATGCTTGGTCTTAGAGTGAAACACAGGGTTCTTTGAGAGACTAAGTGCACTGGTATTATCACAGTGAATTGGGATTGGTGCAGTACATTTTACCTCTAGGTCTACAAGTGTCTGAATCATCCACAATACTTGAGTGCAGCATGTGGAAGCTACAATGTATTCAAATTCTGTATTTGATAAGGAAATGGAACCTTGCTTCTTTCTCAACCATGATACAAGGGAATCTCCTAAGAAGAATGCACCTCCACTCGTGCTTTTCCTTTCATCCACGTTGTTATCCCAATCATCATATGAATAGACTGATAGTTGATAAATCTGAGTTCTAGGATACCATAGGCCATAGTCCATTGTTCCTTTCAAGTATTTGAATATTCGTTTGACATCTAACAAATGAATTTGTTTAGGTGCGTCCTGATACCTTCCTACTATTCCAACAACATGCATTATGTCTAGACGAGATGCTGTGATATACAATAGGTTTCCTATCATAGACCTATATGAACTCTGATCAACATCAGGTGAATCATCATCCTTGCTTAGCTTACATCTAGTGACCATAGGTGTGCTCATAGGTTTAGAATATTCCATTTGAAACCTTTTCAACATTTCCCTAAGATATTTTTCTTGAGAAATAAATATTCCTTTAGACCTCTGAGTAATTTGTAGGCCAAGAAAAAATGATAGTTTCCCTATCATAGACATTTCAAATTCAGACTGCATGGCAGAAGAAAACCATTTTACCAATGAAACATTATTATTACTGAAGATGATGTCATCGACATAGACCACCACAATGAGTAGATCATTACCTTTTGTTTTGATATATAGATTGTTGTCAACTGTTACTCTCTTAAACCCTTTGTCTTGTAGATACGTATCCAATCTATGATACCAGGCACGAGGGGCTTGTTTCAACCCATATAAAGCTATCTTCAACTTGTAGATAAGGTCAAGGTTATCTGATAATTGGAAACCCTCTGGTTGTTCCATATAGACTTCTTTGTTTAAATATCCATTTAGAAAATATGACTTGACATCCATTTGATAGACTTTAAACTACTTATGACAAGCATAGGCAAGAAACATTTTAATAGCTTCTAGTCTTGCTACAGGTGCAAATTTTTCATCAAAATCCAATCCTTCTATTTGAGCATACCCTTTACAGACCAATATGGATTTATTCCTGACAAATTGTCCTTGCTCATTCATCTTATTTTTGTAGACCCATTTTGATCCTATTATATTTTTGTCTGCTGGCCTAGGAACTAGGTTCCAAGTGTCATTCTTTTCAATCTGGTCCAGTTCCTCATTCATAGAGTTTAGCCAATTTACATCTTTACTGGCCTCATTGAAGTTCTTGGGTTCCACCATGGATACGAAGGCTATATGTGATTGCTCAATGTTTTTTATTATCTTTCACCTGGTTTGTACACCTTTGTCTTTTTCACCAATTATCTGACTCGTAGGATGATTCTTTTGAGTAATTATGGAGGAGGAATTTGATGTTGTCTGTTGATTTGAGTTTTCCTGAATATTTGCATCTTCATCTGACTCAGAGTCTTCTTGTTCTGATTCTTGGACCCGTTCAACTTCAACTTCATCTATATCCTCTGTTTTTTATTCAGTATTGTTCACCTCTCTTATTGGGATTCCTTCATCAACTTTTATGTCAATACAGTCAACCAATTTATGCAGCCTCTTATTATAACATCTGTATCCTTTACTGTTGGTAGAATACCCTAAGAAGATGCCTTCATCATCCCTATCATCATACTTGCGAAGGTTCTCATCATTATTCTTTTATGTAACACTTACTCCCAAAGAATTTGAACTGTTTGATTGAAGCAGGTCTCCCATACCACAGTTCATAAGGTGTCTTGTCATTGTGTGGTCTGTGGTGGGCTTTATTAAGAACATGGACTATTGTGTGCATTTCTTCTACCCAGTAGGTTTGACCAATGTTCTTCTCATTCATCATTGACCTGGCCATTTGCTGCACTGTTCTGTTTTTCCTCTCAACTACTCTATTTTGTTGTGGAGTTCTTGGGATTGTGTATTCTCTTTTGATCCCATGTTTATCATAGAATTCCTTGAAATAACTTGAAATAAATTCTCATCCTCTATCTGACCTTACTGCCTTTAACCTGTTGCCTAATTGATTCCCAGTTAAGGCTTTAAATATTTTAAATTTATCAAATGCTTCAGCTTTTTCTTTGAGAAAGGCAACCCAAGTAAGTCTAGAGTAATCATCAATGATCAACATGAAGTAGTTTTCTTTCCCTGTGCCTTCCTGTCTTGATGGTCCACATAAATCCATATGAACTAGTTGGAGTGGTTTCTTTGTTGAGGTAGAGCTCTTGGATTTAAGCTATGTCCTGGTTAGCTTTCCTAGTTGGCAGGGTTTACACACATAATCTTGTGGCTTTGATATTCTTGGAAGATCTTTTACTGCCTCAAGATTTTTGAGCTTGATTAAGTGATCAAAGTTTAGATGTCCAAGTCTCCTATGCCATAACCATCTCTCGTCATGTTTTCTTAGATGACACTTTTCTCTATCTTCTTTCAACACATATACATTATTTTCTATCCGTATGCCTTTAGCCACCACTTGTCCTTAGTTTACATACTTTATCTTGCAATCCTTGGAAGTGAACACCACTTCACATCCTCTGTCAGACATTTGACTTACACTGAGAAGATTATGTTTCAGCCCATCTACAAGAAGAAAATCTTGGGTTTTTCCTTTTCCATTACTTAAACTCACCATCCCTTGACCCTTGATTTTACCTAGAGCATCATTTCCAAATGTTACGTTTCCCGATTTACTTTCACTTAGAGATAAAAAAACTTACCTTTGTCTCTCGTCATATGTTTGGAGAATCCACTGTCTATATACCAAGGGTTCTTTTGTCTTTGAGCTGACAACACTAATCCACACTTGTCACTTTCTTTCTTCTTCCAAACCTTGACATTTTCAGCCGAGGGATTCAAATCTAGTTCATAGTGCTTTAAGCGACAGTCAACAGCTTTATGTCCATAATTATGATAGATGTAACATTTTGGTTCGTTGAATAAAGGATCATAACGATTGTTATGATTAACCTGTGTCCTTTTCCCAACCATCAATTGATTAACAGTCTGTGGTGGTTTGTTACTTGGCTATCTCATTCTTTGTTTTGGAAGATATCTATACCTTGAATGCCTTGATTGCTCATATCTAAATTTTAAAGAACAGTTTACAACTTTATGACCAAAGTTAGAACAGAAAAAAATATATCCATAGAAAAATTCTTGGTACCTGGAAAATGTTTGTCTTCTTTCAGAAGGTCGATTTCTTCCATGCTGATGATTTCTTTGAGCAGAGAGTGTATTATTTCTATGATCTACAGTGTCATTTATGGTACCTTTTCCTTTACTTCTCCTGGGCAACTGATTATCTTCTTTTGTTTCTATAGGTTTGTTGTTGTCATAGGTTGTAGATTTGAAAAACTTGATGGGTTTTTTGTTGCTTGGCTGACCACTACTTGATCCCTCTTCATAAGCCATACCTGTTTTCAACTTTGGGTTCCTTTGCTGATTCAGAATGGTGGCCAATCCTTTTGAGGCTTTGATATTTGACATATTCTGATGATACAAGGCTTGAAACTTCTCCAACTCTTTCCTATTTTTCACTACTTCTTCCTCCATAGCTTCACATCTTGCCTTATTTTATGATAACTGTTGTTTCAGAATATCTTTGATTTTCTTTGCCTCTTCTAATTCCACTTTTAGCAGGGCAAAGTATTCATCAAGTTCTTTACAACCTTTCTTGAACTGTATCAACAATTGTTTTTTCTTTCTCTTCTTAATTCTGAGTCTGTCAATCTCTTCTAGTGCACTGATCAGTTGTCCTTCTAGGTCAACCACAACTTCTTCATCGTCAGCATTACTTCCTGTGCCTTTATTATCATAATCCTCTTGGGACATAAGCATAAATTCATAGACCTTATATTCACATGAGGAGTCACTATTTGTGTCTTCTAAAGAGTTATCATTGTTTACACACAAACTTTTCTTTTTACCAAATCTGTTGGGTTTGAACTTCTTTTCACCTTCAAAGTTCTGATCCTGTTTCTTGTGTGGACATTTAGATGCAAAGTGACCTATCTTTCCATAGTTAAAACATTTGAATGGAAACTTGCCTTGGTACTTGCCTGATCCTTTCTTTAGTCTTCTCATGAATTTTGCTTCAATTTCATCAGGCTCAGAATCTTCATTCCTTTCTACCTTAAATGATGCTTCTCTAGAGGTGGGTTTAACTTTAACTATTCTCATTTCATATGCTGTCAACGTTCCTAGAAGTTGATCAAAAGACAAATTTTTTAGATCATTGAGTTCTTCTATAGCTGAGACCTTTGGGTTGAACCTATCTAGAAAAGATCTCAAAATTTTCTGAACTAAAGAGGGTTCCTCAATTTTTTCACCAAGTGATTTCATTACATTTACTAGTTCTTCAACTCTTAGGAAGTACTTCCCAATAGTTTCATCTTCTTTCATATGTAGCTGTTCAAACTGTACTCTATAGGTTTGAAGCTTGGCCTCTTTTACCTTCTCATTACCTTCATAACCATTAATGAGTTTGCCCCTCATGTCTTTGGCAGTTTCTAAATGCATAACTTTTACAAATTTTGCTTCTGCAAGCCCACTCATAATAGCATTCATAGCCTTAGCATTGAAGCTGAACTCTAGCTTGTCATCCTTATTATCTAGTACAACTGGCTTCACATAACCAGTCTTTACCACATCCCAAACATCTGCACCTAAATCCATTATGTAGGTTCTCATCCTAACTTTCTAGAAGGCAAAGTTTGTTCCATTGAACAAGGGAGCCTTATTGGTTGATGTTCCTTCATGCCTTGACATGTTTAAGCTTACTGATCTACCTTTAGATAAAAGGAACCAGATCTGATACCATTTGTTGGACAATTGAGAGGGAGGGTGAATCATTTGTTACCGTGCTTAAAAAATTATGCTTATTTTAAACTCTTACAGAGAACTTAATGAAAATCACAATAATGCAAGGAAGTAAGCAATAGAACATTCAACATCAATCACACACATGAAATACACAAAGACAGATATTTCCTGAGGAAACCCATAAAGGGTAAAAACCTCTTCTTCTTGATATGATAAGTAATATTTATATTCTATACATTATCGTTCTTGGGAGCTCCAGCTCCTCTAGAGTCTACAAACTCCTTTTTGCAAGCTTGCAACTTGCTGAGAGCATCAACTCTCTAGTTTCTCTAGCACCCACTAGAAGGAAGCACCAACTCCCTGAGTGTCCCAACACCAACTGGATGGAAGCACCAACTTCCAGTCACACATGCACCAAATTGTATAATAGAGAACAATAGTTCTCCCTTGCACCACCCTACCTCCCTGGATTGTCTGGTTACAACCAGATGGAAGATACAACTCCCAGTGTTCAAGAACCCATTTGAAACTCAGAGGACAATAGTCCTCCCTAGCACCTCCCTACCACCCTGAAATATAAATCTTTGCTTTATGTGAATTTATTACAGTGATTCAATAGTTATCAATGGCTTACCAGTCTCATCATTGTTCTGCTACACTGCTCTACTTTGTCTACATCAGTGTCTCTATGCCCGCATATTCTTGAGATTTTTTATCCTCTTCTTTATCTCTGCCTATGATCCTCATCCTTCTTTTACTGTCTCAGATATGCATCTATGTTCCTTTCTTCTATTGCGCTTTTTCTCCTCTAGACTGAATGCTTCTACCTGCATAAATCACTCTAAAAAATAGCAGCATGATCTCTTCTCGATTCTGCATTTTTATAGTCTCTGTGCACCCTCTGCATGCTTCATGTGCTATTCCACTGCCTACTCTTCACTGCGTTCATCATCACTGGCCATTGTACTCAGATCCTTTGGCTTCACTGGCTGTAACAGACTTAGACGCTTTTCCATCTATCAGTCGCCTCTATAATGAGTCTACACTCCACTAGAAGTTACCTAAAGACTCTTCAACTCCTCTGGTAGTCACAATCACGTTCTTCTGGCAGTTACTGAGAAAATCTTCGCGCATTCATGTGTTTCACACCTTCTGTCTTCCTAAGGAAAAATTCACAGTGGGAGTTTTTGCCTTTCTCGCTAAGCCCTTTCCTTTCACATGTGACCTCAGGCGGTGACCAAACCCCTATTCAGAAAGTGTTTCATGATTTCACGTTCTGGGATATCCAGTTGCGAGTTGCCTCGCTCCACTCACGAAACTATGAAATGGAGTCTAGCGTTGCTATCTCCTTCCCCAATCTTCTACTAATATAACCACTCATTGTGACCACAACCCCATTCAAAAAATAATTTCTTTATTTCGCACTTCGTGGATTCTCCCATGAGTCCCCTGACTCCTCTAACTCCTCATACCTGAAATGGAGCCTAGCTATGCTAGCTCCTTCCACTCACGTGATCACCGGCGGTTACCAGGGGCCAAGCATGAGGGTGCTTCGTGATTTCGAACTTTGGGGATTATCCCGTGAGTCCCTTGACTCCTCCAACTCCCGGTACCCGAAATGGAGCCTAGCTATGCTAGCTTCTTCCACTCACGTGACCATGAGATATGACCACTCACTAATCATTTGATCACTTCGCTCTCCAGATCAACGGTCGAGATTTCGCATTGATCCAATGACTATCCTCTGCTCCGGGACTTCAGTCTTCGGGACTTTGGGGGAGTAATAATGCTAAAAATCCCGAAGAAAAACTCCCAGAGTGACGTCACTCTTGTGTCACTCAATGACGTGACATGATTCATGTGGCTGCCACATGTCACTCAGAATTATGATTTCCAGGTTCCTGAAATGCCGAATCATCTTGACACTTGTCGTTGTCTGATCGTGCCAAGTGTCATTTCTAACGTATTCTTCCACCTGTCCTTGCTAATGTGGTCTATCATGATCTACCTCCTGGATTTGATGGCTCATATTATTCCTCGATCCAATGACTGCGATTATATTGTGAGTTTGAAGGGTTAGGGCACCTCCTTATTTTAACATTTCAGTCAGTGAAATGCAGAACTTTAGCCACATGTCCTGCCCGATGATGGATGGTCCTCCTTCTTTCGGGACTTTGTAAGCCCGCTTCACCTTACAGTTTAAAGATCATGTAGGTTCTCCTAGATCCAATGATGGTCGATCCCCATGCTCAAATCTAACACTTGATATCTGTTCTCCACTTCTGCGCGTTCCTCCTGTCTGAATTCAGATCTGATGACCATCAGGAATTCAGAATGGGTGATCCAGCGATAGCGTTTCTCTTTATTGTTACACTTCTAATCTTGCCATGCCATCATCACTGTTGATCTTCCTTGCTTGCATGTTTTTCATCATTGTTCTTTCCATCAATGACAAGCTCACTCCCAACTGTAAAGATTCCAACATCGTTGTTGTTCTTTCCTGTAACCATACCATCGTCGTTGTTGTTCTTGCCATGAATGACAAGCATGCTCTGCCTGTAAACATGAAAAAACAAGGGGATGAGATGTTCGGTATCTTAGAAAATTTCCATGACACACCATGTGGAGGCCATTTTGTTGACAAAAGAACCACTTACAAAGTACTTCATCATAGGTAATACTAGCCAATGCTCTTTAAATATGTTAAAATATATGTTAGAAGTTGTGATAGCTACCAACAGATGGGAAGACCAGTACAAGCTAACAAGATTCCCTTGTAGATGCAGGTACTTATCGAGCCCTTTGAAAAATGGGATCTAGATTTCATAGGGCCAATCTCTCTAGCATCACGAAAGAAAAGGTATATTTTAGTTTGTATTGATTATGTCACTAAATGGGTAGAAGCAAAATCTCTTTATTAAGCTAGTGAGAAATTAGTTGTAGATTTTATTTTTTCGAGGATATTTTTACCCATTTTGGTTTCCCAAGAGAGATTGTGACAAATCAAGGAGCACAATTCATGTCAAAGTTGGTGTAGTCCATTACCCAGCAACACCATATAAACAATCACAAATCCCCCCCATACCACCCGCAAGCTAAAAAACAAGTAGATCCAACCAACAAAGTGTTAGAGGTCATTCTGACCAAGACTATATAGTTGCATCATAAGGATTTGGAAGATAGAATTCTAGAGGAACTTTGGGCCTACAAGACTGCACGAAGAAGCACCACAAGATTTACACCTTATGAGCTAGTATATGGAACGAAAGTTATCCTCCCCATTTAGTTCCAAGTAACAACCTTTAGAAAAATAGTACAATTGGGTATAGACTTGTTAGATGTTCATAAACAAAGAATGGAATACTTTAATGAGTTGGATGAAATACGACAAGAGGTCGTTCAACACACCATTATTTTCCTGGAAAAACAAGCCATGTGGCATGCCAAATTTATTAGAAAGAAACACTTTATAATAGGTGACTGGGCCCTCCTATTTGACTCTAGATTCAAAAATTTAAAGGGTAATCTCACTACACGTTGGTTGGGGCCTTATGAGGTTGAGACTATATTTGATAATGGCTCAGTGAGAATAGAGAAAATTGATGAGGATGATATTGATTTTGTGGTTAATGGTCATAGGTTGAGATTATATCATAAGCCTATGTCCAAGGAAGAGTTTGTTCATGATATTTTGCAACAGTCAAAGATGGAGGTTGTGAGTAGGGGGTCTCTTTCCCCCTCTTCGACCTCTACTTGAGTTTTCTTCC
>ML783593.1:693949-714265 GCA_009831015.1 Picea engelmannii
AGATGTGACGGCTACTCGCATTCGCAAGAAGATGGTTACAATGAGGCTCTGAAGGCCCTTTTACAATAAACGGGAATTCCAAAAGTCCTAGACATCCAAAAACCTAACCCTAGGAGATGAAGCGCCAAAAGTCATGTGGGCCCGTTTGGGTAAGTTAGTACATCAACTTCCCGGGGTCGTAACTTTTGCATACGATCTCGGTTTTAGGCGTATGATAGCTTGTTGGAAAGGTATTGTCGAGGAGATTTATTTTGTGGGCTCAATCATGCCTTCAGCTATCATTGAGAACCTTGATCTCAAAAAACCTTCATTTAGGCCCTCAAAATGGCCCCGAAAGTTAAAACCTGCTAAAAATAGTAAATTGTCAAAATTGCCAGAAAGTTGTTTTGAGCCAGTTGGAAAAGGTGGGTGGCCACCGATATCCAATTGGATCAATCCTCCCTCCTTAGGAAGCAATGGTCTCCATTGCATTGAGTTCCTAGGGGAGAAGGAAAAGCGTTTGTTGAATCTGCATCTTGGTGAGCTGCTTGTCTTGCTGGAGATGCCGCACTGCTCAATTTGTGGAAGTCTATCATGAACTCGTTGAGGTTGAGGCTGTTCAACAAGTCGGGCTACATGAGAGGATGTTGTGCAGAAGGAATCTTTTCATTTTGTTGCAGCCTTGTCGACCTGCTTCTGTAGGATAGAAGGTCTTGGGGCGAGGTTGTAGTTGTTGCAGTGTCCTTCTGTTCTCCTTTTGAACAGATTGTGAAGAAGCTAAATTTTGCAGTATGAGATACTACTTTGCGACACTTTTTAGGTGGAACAGTAGTGGGAACTACCTCTGGTATTCTGTAGAGATGACCCCCCAAAGTGACAATAACACTACGACGTCGAGACTCATAAATAGCATGGCGCTTCCACATATATGGCTGGCCCAAGAGAACATCATAGACATCCAGTGGGGCAACATCACATAATACCTCATCCTTGAAGGGTTGGATGCCATATGACAATCAACACTGCTGGCTGACACAAAGATCTCGTCCTTGGCGAAGCCACCCGATGTTGTATGGCTGCGAGTGTGGTGTTGTCGACAATCCTAACTGTTTGACAACCTCTGCTGAGATGAGGTTCTTTTGGCTTCCGCTATCAACAATAAAATGCAGTGGGGTCCCCTTCACCCACATCCGTGAATGAAAAAGGCGCTCCCCCTTTTCAGGATCTGTTGGTTCTTCTGGTTGAATTGTTGCGGTCGCGACAATAGTAGTGGGGTCTGCATCAATGATCTGTCCTTTGCCGGTATTTTTAGAATCAGATTATGAATCAGGGTTCGGCTCCTTGTCTTTGATCTTGGCCACCAATGACTGTTTTGAGCGACATTCATCGGTGTTGTGCCAGGGGCTTTTGTGGAAATCACACCATTTTCTGGTGTCCTTCTTTGTCTTCCCATGACCCTTCTTTTCCTATGTCTTGGATTGGTTTTCGGGAGACTATTTGTTAGGGTAGTCTTTGTCATACTTTGGTTGTTGCTGATTTGCAGACCCGAACTCCCATTTGTTTTGGTGCTTAAATTTCTGCTCGATTTTAACAGCATATCGATAGGCAACACCGAGTGATGAGATGTCCAGAAAATCCATTTCAGTTTGGATGTATCTGTGTAGAGCCCCACAGTATTTCAAAACCAAATGTCTCTCAGAGACTTTGATACCCAGCTTGGTGTGCAAGGTATGGAAGGTATTGGTGAATTCCAGAACTACTTGGCCCCTCTCTTGCTGCAGTGTGGTCCATCTCATGTACTGGTCCTCATAGTTTCCAACAGGGTAATATTGTTCCTTTACCGCATCCACAAAAAAATCCCAAGTGGGATCGGCCCCATATATTCCATACTCCTCTGTGGAACTTTGATCCCAGTAAGTTTCCCACCAATGTTTGACATGAGGGAGAGCTTTAAGGAGTGTGAAGGTGATCTTTTCTTTGTCGGAAAAATTGTGAACAAAGAAATAACCTTCTAGCAGAGTTAACCATTTTTCTAGGGCTTCTGCATCTATCTGTCCTTCAAATACAAGAATATCAAAATTAACCTTGAAAGGAAAGGTGCCTCCAAAGTGTCCGCTTGATGAATATGCACCTGTTGCTATCGGCAGGCATTGAAGGATGTGGGAAAAATTCTCCATCATTTCGTCCCTCTGTCACGTGAGAGCTTGCTCAAGCAACAGATTGATAGGATCGTCTGCTCCGTCGTTTTTCTTTTCTTTCGCCATTGAGGGTTTATTGGGTGTGCGAGAGGGATTGTCCTCAAGAGAGACAAGCTCGAGACCCAACTTGCTATACTCGGACCTCGTCGGGGACATGCACTGAAAAAACAATCAAGAACAGCCTGCTCTGATACCACTGATCTGGATTATTTTCGACACGAAATGAGAGCAGAGATATAATAAATAAATACACAGATATATCGCAAATATTCAATAATATAACAGAAATGTATCAGATATGCAACCATAAAAACAGATATACAGTAATAAACGATTTCTATTAATGAAAGAAATGTACCAAGACTGTAAAATACAGAGTGAAAGACTCGCTAGAATGGTGGCAACTTATCTCTGAGAAGAGATGTGACGGCTACTCACATTCGCAAGAAGATGGTTACAATGAGGCTCTGAAGGCCCTTTTACAATAAACGGGAATTCCAAAAGTCCTAGACATCCAAAAACCTAACCCTAGGAGATGAAGCGCGAAAAGTCATGTGGGCCCCGTTTGGGTAAGTTAGTACATCAACTTCCCGGGGTCGTAACTTTTGCATACGATCTCCGTTTTAGGCGTATGATAGCTTGTTGGAAAGGTATCATCGAGGAGATTCATTTCAGGGGATCAATCATGCCTTCAACTATCATTGAGAACCTTGATCTCGAAAAACCTTCATTTAGGCCCTCAAAATGGCCGCAGAAGTTAAAACCTGCTAAAAATAGTAAATTGTCAAAATTGCCAGAAAGTTGTTTTGAGCCAGTGGGAAAAGGTGGGTGGCCACCGATATCCACCTAGATCAAAGAGTGGGGTTTTATCTCTGTTCATTGATTTTGGTTAGAAATGGTGGTGGATTTCCATGAGCCAGTATCTATGCATGCTCTTGAAGCTCTTCTAGAATAAAATGCATGTTCTAAATTCTAGATTCTAGATTCTGAATTTTTTTCTAAATTCTAGGGTTTCGAGGATCATGTCACACTCCAGTTCTCCATAGGTTTCAATGGAAGGGTATCCCAAATAGAAGTTTTGGTAATGGAAGTATCAAAGAAAACATTGGCCCATGCTATTGGCCTGCCAAGAAAAGGGGGAAAATGGTTCAAAAACAAACTCGTGGAGTGTGATACATGAAATTGATTTTTAAAGCCGACATTCCAGAATGATAATTGGGCCAAAGGGATACCTCCATCCTATGTTAGGGACAAATGGATGAATCCTCTTGTGATTTTTCAAAAATATTTGACATGCGAAGGTTCGTATGCCCTCACCTTTCAATATCATATCAAGATTTTTCTACATTTTGAGTTTGATGAACAATTGAGTTTCCCTTATTACTTATGGAAAATTCAGTGCAAGATGTCAAACCAAGTAAAAAGAAATAACAATAATCCTCATAAAAGTCTATATCATCGTGGCATGGTCAAAATGTTGATTATAGAAGAGTTATGCGGTAGAAATGATTCATGGGATAATTTATTAAATCAAAATGTGTTTAATTAACGACATGGTGAAGTAGTGGCAGAGGTCCCTATAGAACGGGGTACTGATAATAATGGTATTGATGAATAACTTGGCTCCCCTGGAGTCGAGGGATTAATCTCTCATCCAAGAAAATAACGAAAATGGGGAGTCGTGAAAGAAATTCCAGCAATTGAGCCTTCATTAATACCACCTCCAACTCAAAGGGTTACCATGAATATGGAAAGGAAAAGGAATTTACAAAGCACTCAAGTAATGACCCCTATTCATCATCAACATACATCATAAAAATCTCTAATTGTTGTAGAGAGTGAGGAGGAATATGCTAGAACAATTATATATATCATTAGATATGAAAAGAGGTAGAGGACTAAATCCCCAAATCCTCCAATTGTGTCACCTCTTAAATCACCTGACATGGAACACATTGAATAGGTCGAACCCAAGGCAACACCATTTGAATCTCAACATCATGAATTAACACAGGTGGTGTCCTCAAACTATTCTATTCATCCATCAATAGTAAAATTAAAGTGGAAATATTGAGAAATCAAGAAATTGAAAGAAGAGGTACACAAATTTACTATCTTGAATAGGTGTGTACAAGGGGAAAATGAACAATTAAAAAAAAATAGAGTTAGAAGCTCCAAGAACAGAATAATAAATTAACGTTTGAAAAAAATAAGTTGTATAAGAGGCTCATTGGATCTAGTCGGCCATCATAGAGGAGAAGAAGTCAAAGGATAACCAAAGAAAAAGGGGTCTCAATATTTTAATTAATCTGTTGATGGGATCTCCTAAAATTTGTGGGATGATTTCAATGTTGTTCAGTTTTTTGGATTCTCTTGCATGAGGACATGCAAGCACATAGGTGTGGGTGAGATATTTGCATCCCATATTTTCATAATCAATTTCCCCCTTTTCCATTGTCATTAAATACTTTTATACCTGGAACTCGGCCATATTATCCTATATTTCTATGTTTCTAAGCCTAAAACCCTTCAACAAGCATCTAGAGGTAAATGTTGTTTATTTAATTTCATTTCCTAAGACTTTAATAGATTGAAATGGGTTTTTAAGCTAACATTACTAATGAAGAATTGTTTATTTTAGCTCCAGTACCGTTAGTACACTTCCAATACCATGGCTCCTTGATTGGCATATATGCGCCCTCCCAAATGAAAAATGGCCACATGGCTTTTGAAGGCCAAAATGCCAGCATGGTGTGTGTCCCTTGGTTCATTCTTAGGTTTCTCCAAGAAATCATGAGGCCTCGGTCAAACTTCATGGTCAATGTTCTCTTCTGCATAGATCATTAGTGAGGTCATGATCCATGATTGAAAAGATATTATTCATATGAATTTCATGTCATACAAATAGTATAAAAGATCAAAGGTCAATCTGTTCATTTCCCACATTTTCTAACTCTGTCCTAATGGTTATATGATATCCAAGAAGGTTCGATCTTATTATTAGCATGAATATTCTTGATTCTTTATTCCATAGGAGTACATGGGATCATGTTCATCTCTTCAATTGGGATTTTCCTATATATTAATCTATTATGTAATGTAATGCTAACATTTTTTGAACTGTTGAATCGAAGCCGTTGAGAGACCTGTGTGATTTGTTGATATTTGTTATCATAGTGTGATATGTATGGATTGATGTGACTATTGTAGATTGGACACATCGTTCTTAATACAAATTGAAATTTTTATTAATGGTGTCTTTATAATCTTGTGACTATAATTAGATAAGCTCGCTATTCAGTTGGAAAGGTCCCACCAATATGAAATGTGAAACTAATTTGTATTTTTTTTAGTTAGCTTAGTTTGCGATTTCAATTTGGTTTATATCACTTTATCAACAATAGACCTGTAGCATGCTTTATACTTAGATATATTAATGTTTTCCTTATTTCTCATTTGGTAGATACGCTTCATTGGTTGATTACAACTTTCATTTGGTTTGATATCTCACTTGCTACATCTCTTTTATGTCATTGCAATTTAATAGATTTTGAGTTATCACACTTATTAAATGGATATGCTAATAAATGACAAGATCTTGCTTGATTCATGTTTACATGAAGATAAGTTATTTGGAAGTAATGTGCAGTGCTACCACAAGACTTGTTACACTTAACGTATGAACCATGAATGCAATTGTAAATATTCATCATTAGTTCTATGTGTTTAACTTAGTGTACATATTATATTTCTTACCTTTCTAGCTAATAATTTCAAGGTTAGATTAGTAGCATCTTGCAAGAGTTTGATTCATTCTTTGTTGATTAATTTGAACATTGGCTTGAATGGTACTTTGTCTCTGCCTTTCATGTTTATTAAGTTAATCTATAGTATTTATAATTCTTTAGTTTGATGAGTTAAACATTTCGTGGAGTGCAAGAACACTTAGTCCTCAAGTGAAAGACCCAAACACACATGTCAGTGAGACCTAAACTAATGGACTAATAATTGTTCATATATTTGATTTCTTATTTTAAGTATTTTGATTCCTTCATAGATTGAAACCTTAAGTTTTCATTGATTGCACGAGATTTCGTTAGAAACATCCCTATTCTCACATAACCCATATTGACATAGGATGCAGTGCCATTGCAAATCTTGATATAGATATGTGAATGCAAGTTAAGGTGTTTGAAATATATACTCGGTTTCCTTGAATCGATTCTTGTGTGATATGAATGCATTTTTTCTTTTTGGATTAATACTTTTGGTAGGTAGTCCTCACCTTTTTCCTTGCACATATTGTGTTTACAACTCACAAGTTGAGTCTACGTCTAGATTGACAAATAAATGGAACATGCTTTATTAAATGATAAACAAACAACCCAACAAACTCTATATGTGTATAATTTTATCGATAATGGATTTGTGTAGCCTATAGAAAAATAACTTCAAAATAAAGATATTGAGAAGTATTAAAAAAAAATGGAAATTTTAATGTATTTACAGCCCAAACTGCCCCTCCTTAGATCTTCCTCTCCTATGATCCACCCCATCATCAAGAGTATGTGAGCTCGAGGCCGAGGGTTCTTCATGCCTCAGGGTAGATCTCACTTCCTATTAGTCTACTTAATTGTACGTTACTTTTTGCATGTCTCCTTTTATACTATACCTTTTGGTACTCTTGCATTGTATTGACATCATTGTATTCAACAATCCCTTTGACCTACTTTTTTGGTCATTAGTCAGACATTAATAAAATTATCTTATCTTTATCTTATTTCTAATGGGAAAAGCCATGCTACCACAAATTCCAATCTTTTGATTTAATACAAAAATTTAATATATTAAAAATAACAAATATAAACTATTTATTTTCTTTTAATATTAATTAATTTACTTAAGATTGATCATACTTCCAATTTCATTTTTATGATTATTTTTTAAAATTAAAAAAAACATGTATGCAATTTTAGAATAACAACGTTGTATTTGTGGTAGTTAATTGCAACTAGATATACAATTTTTAATAGGTGTCTAAAGACTTCTTGTGATTTGTGTTTTTTTTAATGGTCAAAAACTTCTTGTAATTTACACATTTAATATTTTATTATTAAGAAAAGTTAACGTATTTATTTTTTATTGTAAAAAATCTCTAAATAATTTATTCTTTATTAGTCCCCGCCGTAGGCATAGAGGGACTATAGCGATTGATAATTCGTTGACTACATATTAGTTTGTCCTTTGACCATAAATATTTGCATAATACCTATTGTTGGAGCTAGGGAATTAAAAACATATATTTTTATATAATAAAAAGTACCATATATGTACTGATCTGATTGGATAAGAGATTGGAGGTCTTATTGTCGGCTTCGCTATTCCCAATGTTTTATATGGAAACATATCCAAACTTTTTCTCGTATACAGTCTTTTTGAATCATATATTTTTCCTATATATTGCTTGAAGGTTTATTAATTCTAGCATTAGTTCGAATGTTTGTATTAGCATTTTCTGCTAGCTGAATATATCCCTAAGTTTTGATATGTACTAAGCATATTGAAATGTTTTGATATCCAATCTTTATAATGATAGAGAATTCCAAAGTTTATAACGTCCTTGCCAAATGTATTTTTGTTGAAATGTATTGACACTTTTTTCGAGATGCCTCAATAGGCCTGATAGATTAAATGTTTACATGACACGACGTCCTCCAACAGGCCTGACAGCTTAAATGTTTTCATACCGCGAGGTCCTTAGACAGCCTGACAACCTTAAATGTTTATGTAAATATGATTCTCGGAGTACATTTTCCCTCGAAATTTTCCATACAGTTACAGTGAATCTGCACATTCTTATTGTCCACTGCCAGTTCAATAACCGTTGTATGTTTCATCCTTCTTCTACCTTTGCAATGCAATTTCGTCATCGTTGAAGCTACATACATTGTTTACTGGTTCGGTGAGTGCTTCTTCTTCGTTGGTTTGTCGGTTGTTGTTTGTTGTTGTTTCATTTGCGATTCGACCTGCGCTTCTGCATTTCATCATTTCATAGTAAGTTTCGATGCCATAGTTTCATTTTCTATTCCTTGTTTGTTGTTCAGTGTTTGCAGTTTGCAAGTAAGAATGTTTGCTTATTTGTAGTGGCATGGTCCTCGTATGTTTCTGGTTTCTTTTGTTCTTGGGCTGCAGTTTCGTAATCGTTGGATATACATATGTTGTTTATTGGCTTGGTGGTTCTTGCTGGTTCATTGGTTCATGGGTTGCTAGTTCTGTTTGTTTGGTCCGGGTTTATGCTTTGGGGCCCTGGGGGTGTTGTTCGTCCTGTTTGTGCTTTCTTGTTGGTTTGGCGATTGCTATTTTCTTTTGTTTGATTCAACCTTGCAGGGTTGGGGTCCAGTGGCGGTGGTTGGAGATTTTTTTTTTCTTTCTTTTTTGGATTATTATTGTTTTTTGGGGTGCTTTACGGTGTTCAGCCCCTGCACCCATGAGTCGACATGCAATTGTGTTATTTTCCCTGTCTATCAAGGTCGATATCTGTTCTTCTGTGAGATTTTGTCGGTGCTTCAGTGTTGGCATGAAAGAAAATAGTTGCATGCAAAATTGTTCGAGGATTACATGTGAAATTGCAATATCCGTTGTTTTTTTGTTAGAATAAAGCGTATGCAGGATACATTTATAAACCATGTATGGTCAGATGTGCCAATATGAAATTACATGTTCTTTCTCCCCTACACAAACTGGTGTGCACACAATACAATTTGTGTTGTGCTTGAGATATGATATGTATAACAAAGATTCTGCAGGATTATATTTGGATGTCTAGAAGCATGTCTGGGTAGTTTTCCATGGAAAACTAAAAAATTGTATCGTGGGCACGACAGTCTATGTAGAGGATAAAGAACATGTATTTCCATCGGTGGAAGCATATCTGGATAATTTTCCACGGAAAACCAAAAATTGTTTAGCTATGGCCATGCAATTGCATGATATTTTGTGGCTTGTAATATATTTTGGGCAGGGAAAAAAAATTACACGTTTACAACCATGGATGGAGAATCACAAAGGTTCATGCTTCTTCCTATTTTCTAGAATGTTTTATGAGTTTGTTTTATTGTATGTACATATTGTTTGTTCTCCGATGCATACCAGCTTCCATTCATGTTCATTGTATTGTGTGCATTCCCACATTCAAACAAACAGAATAACTGGAGAAAACAAGGGAGTCTTGACTGCATCGATTGAAGAAGATATAGAAAGGTGCATGCTTGTACTGTTATTTCATATTGCATTGTTTTGTATTTAATTTATGGTTTGTATATGTGTTCACCTAGTTTATTATATGTACATGTTGTGTGCCTTCCTACATGGTAACTTATCTTCATTACATGCCTTCCTGCATACTAACCTGTTTCATGTCCATTGTGTTTTCGCTACATTGCTACATTTAAAAAAACAGAATAGATGGAGATGACGATGGGATCTTTCGTGGGTAAATAACCCTGTTTCTATTTCGTTTACATGTCTTTCTTCATTATAAGTTATCTTCAATACATGCCTTCATGCATACTAAGCTACTTCATGTCCATTATGTTTTCACTGCATTGCTGCATTTAAACAAACAAAATCGCTTTCCTTTAGATGTATGGAAGCATACTAGCTTGCCTTCATGTCCATTGCATATTTGATGTTGTTGCCTTGGAAAAAACAGGTTGCCTGGACATGGAGATGAATTTTTTTGTGCAATAACAGAGGGTTCTGTGGTACAATATTCTAAAAGGTATACCAAGTGTGTTGGTAAATTAAATATAAAAACCAAGTGGGGGCATATAATATTAGATTTGAAAACGATGGCTTGGAAGCAATGGGCCTTTCTGCCCTTCCTATTTCTACTTTTTCCATTTTCTATTATTCCTTTGGTTTTCTAATTCATCTGTTTAGTGTGCTTTCCAAAAATGCCTTAGTGCGCCGGTTGGCAGACTAATGGTTTCACATCTGTGGTCACACTTATACCTTATTTCAAAGTTACCCACTTTATCGATTGTGGGTGTCAGGCTAGCAGGTTGAAGATTTCTCCCTTGGCTTTTGGGGGTCCACGATATGCAGATTGGCCATGGTGCCCCGCCCTCATGCCCTGTTTACTATTAAACATTTATCTAGTTAAAAAAATCAAATGCATACAATTTTACTGTTATTTAGTCCTTTTGATGGACAATATACAATGCATATGCTTGTTTAGTCCTGATGTTTATCTGCACATGCTTGCATCAGAAAAAGTTGGACTAGTGACATGGGCATGAGCAGTCAGTCATCCCAGACATTAGCAGACTGACAAGGCCAAAGGTAAATATGCATACACTCCTCTTTTACTATGTTTACTAAACAAATATCCTTGGCTATATATTCATCTATGGCATGGTGGATATGATGATGTGATCTACAATACATGGTTTGCAGCTCATAAGAAATATCAACAAGTATAAGTGAGACATCAAATGTGCTGCATGTTCCGCAGACTAAGAGGTGTGGTTGAAAAACGTTGGCTCCATAGTTCACAAAGTTATGCGTACACTTGTATATTTATGCCAGTGAAAGAAGAATATAAAAAAAAAATGCACACTACAATTCACTTTAGTTTTCCTGTTCAAAAATTGTCAGCAGGTCTAGAGTTGTAACATCCAAAGTACTATCAATAGAGGGCTTGAACAACCGCCGAACTAGACAAGTGTTAATTGGGGACATAATGGTAGTCTATAGCACCTACTTGGACAAGGAAAACAAAAGTAGATCCATTATGTGTGCTGACATGATAGACAAGGAGGCCATGATCACAGTGACACTGATTTCTCCTCCACAACTTGTCCAGAAACATGCAGAAAAGTTATTGTCAGGTAATGGGATTTCCATTACAAATTTTAATATATTGCCCAAAACAGTATATGGCCATGGTGATTGCGATCGAATTATTTCGCTCAACGAAACAAGCATTGTGGAAAAAATTTCCGCTATTTATTCAGAATATCATTTCATCCTGGACTCAACTATCAACCAGCTTGCACAGAGCACTGATATTTACCCAATCGGAGTGATTCGCGCAACTGTCACACTAGCGAGAAACCTTGGCTCGCAACACATTCTCCATATAAAGGATGGAGAGTCAGACAACGACAAGGCAATGGTACCTCTTTTCACATTCAGTTTTGTCCTTTACTTTTGCATATGCATGTATCTTGCGTTGGTTACACAAATATTGCATTGTTCCATGTTGCAATGACAAATGTTCGATATGTATTCAAATTTATTTTCGCCAATGGAAAAACAATTGCATAAAGGGAAGATTCCACTTATTTTGTTCAAAAATATAACAAATAAAATGGATGTTAGAGAAAGGATCTTTCAGAAAACCCAGGCAACATTTGTAATAGAGTTGTGAGCAGATATAGTAGAGGATTTGAAGAAAATAGCTAGCTCTACAACTGTTGTGCATATATATCCCCAAAATAATCCTCACTTTTCTTATAGAAATAGCGTTCAACAAATTTATGTGCCCTGTTTGATNGGGGGGGGGGGGTGCAGTTGTGTATTATATTGTTCAATGTATTAATTCCTATGCTCACGTTCCCGGGTCGAAGGTGTTTTAGTTGCAACCAATGTGTACTCGACCCCCTTTGAACCTGTATGTGAAAAATTCAACTCTCCTTCTTCTGCCTCCGCTTTGACAAGCAATGATATGATTGATTGTCTGTGATGCGGTGAAAAATGTCCATATATATATGGACATTGCGTCGATGCTGTCATCTGAACCATGGGAAACAAAACCATGCATTGTACGGTTAGGCAACCTCTATTACAAAACGTTCTTCCTAAGTTGGTAGAGTTGTCGTATGAAACATATCTACAGAAAAAGGCAAGCAATGTCTACATGCTACGGGAGCTTCAGATACACAACAAATTCACCTTAAATGAGGACAGTGGAATTTTGCATATCGGTTGAAGAAGGGAAATATATATAAATATATAAATATGAATATATATATATATATATATATATATATATATCAAACTTTGGTAGGAAATGAAAATACCTCACGTGTCTCCATAATATTTCTTCAGCATCTAGATGAATGTTCGTCGAACTTGGCCATTTGGGATTGCATGCGCATAAGATTGTTCGGTCCAAAAAATGGGAAGCATGGAAGCAAACCCCATATATCCCATGGCCCCAGTTATTTTCTACTGGGAACATATACCAGATACAAGAGAAAATGAATGCGGCGACATCTTTTCTTTCTATATCAAATTGTTTGGTGCAAAGGTTGATGGGTCCTGCTCTATGGAACCTTCTGGGAACTTGCTTGCGGACTGTTTGAAGTTTGGTTGGTTCTTGGTTGTGTTCTTCATTTGTCAATTTTCATACCGTGGAACTCCAAATGTTGTTTGGAGGACATAGAACAATATAATTGAATTTTTTAGCCAGCTGGCCCGCAAATCCGCTTGATAATTTCTATGGCATTGTGATGCAAATGTCGTATGTGCCTTGTTTTAGAAGATCTCCTTGATCGATGAACTTGGTAAAATTATTGTCCTGGAATAATTTGAAATCAACGAATATATACTGTGCGAAGTGCAATTGTGCTATCATATCAACAAGAGGCCCTTAAAATTCAAATTGGTTGTTGTTTTGGCATTTTTGCTTAATCGATGAATTCGGTAAAATTAATGTCCTGGAATAATTTGAAATCAACGAATATATATTGTGCGGAGTGAAAATGTGATATCATATGAACAAGAGGCCCTTAAAATTCAAATTGGTCCTTGTTATGCTTGCGGTGATAGAATTTAAAAAAAAAAAACTTTTGTTTCCTTCATTTTTAAAAAAATAAGCGATTTAACATCCTTTAATAATTTAATGTAATTCAAATGTACAATATGAATATTTAATATTAATAATTTAGTATTTCAAAACAATGTTTTTAGATAAAGTTAGATAGGATGACCATCCGTAAACAATTGCAATCTTGAACCCTCCAGTCCTAGAGTCCTGTCAATTTGCATGTCGTGGAACTTCGAGTGTTGTTTGGAGGACATGGGACAATAAAAGTGTAATGTTGAGCCAACCAGCCCACAAGTCTTCCTGCCAATTTGTATATCGCACAAGTCTGGGTGCTATTTGTAGGAAACAAAACAATAGAGGCTCAATTTTGAGCCCGCTAGGTCGAGAACCTGCAATCCAAAAAGTGCCTAAGTATGGAATGAGGGATCTGCATATGCTCTATAAAATATCATGTCCATACTTTATAAAAGTACATGTTTACTATGTATTGCTTGTTTGTCCGAAAACTTTTATATCACTCGCTCGACCAAATTCTACAAACTTTCTTGTCTAATTAAATTATGCAATATCAATATTTAATATTAATAATTTAGTATTGAAAATAATGTTTTTTAGATCATGTTAGATAGTTGATAGGGATTACCATCCGAAAACAATGGAAAAATTGAACCTGCCAGCCCTCAAGTCCATCTGTCAATTTGTATATCGCGGAACTCCGAGTGCTATTTGGAGGACATAGAACAATGGAAGTGCAATGTTGAGCCAGCCAGCCCACAGGTCCACTTGTCAATTTGGATATCGTGGAATTGTGGGTGCTATTTATAGAGAACGAAACAATAGAGGCCCAATTTTCATCCCGCCAGCCCGAGAACCCGCGATCCAAAAAGTGGCTAAGTATGGAATGGCGGATCCGTACATGCTCTATAAAAATTTCATGTCCATAGTTTATAAGAGTACATACTTAGTATATATTACTCGTTTTTCGGAAAACTTGTAAGTGCGGAAGTTGGCGGATTCACAACTTCAGGTTTCACTTACTTTTTATCACCAGCCCGACCGACTACTTCCCCATTTGATATTGTAATAAACAAATATAAACTGGTCCAAGTCCAATTGTGCTATGACATCAACACGAGGCCCTTAAAATTCAAATAGCTAGCAAGTCCGCTTGTCAACTTGTATATTGTAGAAATGTGGGTGCTATTTGTAGGGCATGGAACAACAGAGGCCCAATTTTGAACCCGCCATCTTGAGAACCCACTATCCAAATAGTGTCTAAGTATGGAATGAGGGATCTGTACATGCTCTATAAAATCTCATGCCCATAGTTTTTAGAAGTACATATTTAGTATGTATTGCTCGTTTCTTCTAAATGCTATTTAGAAGACACAGAACAATAGAACTGCAATGTTGAGCGACCCAGTCCGCAAGTTTGGCTGTCAATTTGTATATCACAGGACTCTGGGTGCTATTTGTAGGATACAGAGCAATAGAGGCCCAACTTTGAGCCCGCCAGACCAAGAACCCACAATCGAAAAAGTGGCCAAGTATGAAATGCAGGATCCGTACAAGCTCTATAAAATCCTCATGTCCATACCTTGTAAGAGTTCATACTTAGTATGTATTACTCATTTTTCGGAAAACTTCTACCTAGGGAAGTTGGCGGATTCATGAATTCAAGTTTCAATTACTTTTAGATCACCAGCCCAACTGATTGCTTCTCCATTTGATATTGTAATAAATGAATATAAACTAGCCCAAGTCCAATTGTGGTATTACATCAACACGAGGCCCTTAAAATTGAAATAGTCTAAAAATTTGCTTGTCAATTTGTATATCGTAGAACTCTGGGTGCTATTTGTAAGGCAGGGAACAACAAAGGCCCAATTTTGAGCCTGCCAAGCCAAGAACCCACGATCCAAAAAGTGACCAAGTATGGAATGAGGGTTGCATGCATGCTCTATAAAATCTCATGCCCATACTTTATAAAAGTACATATTTGGTATGTATAACTCGTTTCTTGCGAAATTTTGTAGGTGCGGAACTTGATGGATACACATGTTCAGATTTCCACCCATTTTTATATCAGCAGCTCAACCGACCTCTTGCCTGTTTCATATTATAAAAAAAAATTAGAACGCAATTTTCCGAATACGCGGGTTTTTCTTTCAAACAAGATATTTCACATCCTTTTATAATTTTATGTAGTTAAATTGTACAATATCAATATTTAATATTAATACTTTAGTTTTGAAAATAATGTTTTTTTGGTAGTGTTACATAGTTCACAGGGATCACCATCTGTAAAAAATCGCAAGGTTGGGCTTGCCAGCCCTGGAGTCCATCTATGAATTTGTATACGACGGAACTCTGAGTGTTGTTTAAAGGACGCAGAACAATATAAATGCAATGTTGACCGAGCCAACCCGCAAGTTCACCTGCCAATTTGTATATTGCAGAACTCTTGGGTGCTATTTGTAGCTAACGAAACAATAGAGGCCCAGTTTTGAGCCCACCAGCCCGAGTACCCATGATCCAAATATTGGCTTAAGTATGGAATGTGGGAATAGTAAATGCTCTATAAAATCTCTTGTTCGTACTTTATGAAAGTAGATTTTATGTATTGCTCATTTTTTTCGAAAAATTTCTTGGTAAAGAAGTTGGCGGATTCACGTATTTAGATTTCACTTACTTTTATATCACCAGCCTGACTGACTGACTGCTTCCCCATTTCATATTGTACAAACCTCCTTGTCTAATTAAATTGTACAATATCAATATTTAATATTAATAATTTAGTATTCAAAGTAATATCTTTAGATAATGTCCAATAGTTAATAGGGATTAGCATCTGTAAACAATCGCAGTCTTGAGGCCGCTAGCCCTAGAGTTCATCTATCAATTTGTATATCACGAAACTCTGAGTACTATTTATATGAAACGAAACAAAAGGAGTGCAATTTTGAGCGAGCCACCCTGCAGGTCCGCTGGCCAATTTGTATATCGCATAATTTTGAATGCTATTTGTAGGCCATGGAACAATGGATGCCCAATTTAGAGCCTGTCGTCCGAGAACCCGCGATCCAAAAAGTGGCTAATTATGAAATGCAGGATCTGTACATGCTCTATAACATCTCATGTTCATACTTTGTAGTACATATTTAGTGTGTATTACTCGTTTTTCTGAAAATTTCTAGTTTCTCTTTTCTCTCTTCTTTTCCTTTTTGAAACGCGGGCTCCTACATAGGCGAGTTTAACATTGCATTTCCATTTTTTCGTCGCTTGCAACTAGCACCCAAACTTCCGTAATTTAAAAATTTGCAAACAAACCCCCCTTCATCTCGTATGCTTTCTGTTTACTTGGTCCTTTTTCCCAATGTCTCATCCTTTTATATACAGAACCCGAGGCTCAACAATATACAAATTGCCCTCTCACCATTGCACTTCCGTTGTTCCCCTACACACAAACAATAGTCGAAATTCCGCGACATACAAATTGACGGTCGATATCTGTCACTGAGATGCAATATGACCATCGACCCTTCATGTCTCCTAGGTATATCTTCTTCCCTTTTTCTTTTGTAACCCGCCCGACCGCTTTCCATACTTAGGTATTTCTTGGAATCGGTTTCACGGGTTGGCCGGTGCACAAAATGTACAATGCTTCATCGCAATTCTCCATCACCACTGCCTTCCTACTTTTTTCCATATATGAAATAAATAATCTTTAATACTAGTAGTTCATCCTGTAGGAACCGTTAAGATTGTCATTAATGTCTAGAAATCTGGAGAAGATTTGCCATTACTACGAATTAAACTAATATTTCCACACAAGTATGTTATCCTTTCCAAGTATTCATTTCAAACACGATGCAATTTGTTTTTTGTGCGCCAACAGGTTGGCGCTTTTAAGAAATTTTTAATTCTTAATCTCTCTTCGTCGTCACCGTGACCTTCTCACATTTTTCTAATTATGCAATTAGTGAGCTGTGATGGTGATAACTCATTCTGCACGAACCCTAGAGATTGTCATTGATTAGCAAAAGGCTCGAGGAGATATTCCATTGATACGCATTAAACCATAATTTGCGGAGGGTTATATTATTCCTCCCTAATTTTCATTTCAAACATCATCTCGAGAAAACGGAAATTCTTGTTACGTTGTGGCAGTAGTTTTGTCAAGATACAGTAAACACATTGGGGCATAATGGCCAGAGGTTCCACTATTCCAGGGCATATTCTTACTACTCATCTCCCTCCTCCCAGGATAAAAAATGAAGATGGTCCCTTGGTACACCGAGAGATATATTTCAACCCAAATAATTCCAAGGCAACCCTACCTGCTCAGAGAAACAGCCCAGTTTCATTCATGGCTGGCGCAGAGGTTGATGTCATGAATTCCGAGCCAGAAGAAGATGATCTGATGGGCGATGATACGACAATGGATGATGGAAATGCAAAGACTCTTCCCACTCCTGTGCCCAAATTGAAATCAACCATAAAGAACGGAAATTCCCAGCTCGATGATGGCGGTCCTGACAACACCAAAAGGAGTTTCAGAAAAGAAACCGATGCTAAACGCAATTGCCGCTTTGCAGTGCGAAATTAGGAATTCCAGAGTTCCAAATTAGTTCGTTCTGGGCGGAAGAGTTTCATTGTAAAGTAATGATATGTTGATGCTCCCAGAGATATATTTCAAGCCAAAAAATTATTCTCTTGCGGGACTAGTGTCATGTTCTTTGGATATACAATTAACATCTTCGGGAATTAGGTCCAAAACTCTCACTGCTGCAAGGAATTTTTCTACTAGTCATCTTCTTCCACCCAGAATGGAATAATTTGGGCATCTAAAATTGCATGTGAAACCTCTGCTCCTGAATTTTTTTCGACTATGCAGAGTCTATTTCAATTAAGGGTTATTCCATTTTCCCTGCAATGTTTTTCGTCTTCTTCCTCATGGGAATCTTTTGAAAACTATCAATTTCAGAACAGGATGATTCATCGAGGAGAAAACTGTGAGGATCTTGCATACTGTGGATCCCTTGCCTGTGTTTGTGGCAGATACGTTCAATGTTTTGGCTCGAAGGACTAGGTCCAATTTCTAAGGATAGATGTACAAAACCTGATGTTTTTATTATTTTTTTAAATGGTTATTTTTTCTAAGATAGAACATCTAACAATTATATGACAATGTACTATGTCAATCCACCATCCTTTTATGCAAAAAAAAAATGGATTACACAGTTTCAAACCAACGTTCAATTCTATTCGTAATGCAGATAGAACATAGCAATACCAATGTACAATCCTGCAGCAAAATCGTTATTCTTGTTTCTAGACATGCAATTATTAAGTTTTAATGCTAACAACCCATAATGCAAGAATTTTAATACTTAAGTTAATATGTTGCAGTCATGGAAGAATGTATCAAGAACACAGTTACACCCACACGTTCCAATAAAATCTAATCTTCAACAAAGCATTTGTTGGCAATTAGTAGAAAATGAAGTCTAATAGTTAAGCTAATATGTTACAATCATGGAAGAATGTATCAATAACATACTTACACACACATGTTGCAATAAAATCTAATCTTCAACAATGCATTTGCTGACAATTGGTAGAAAATGATGGTTTTGCAACAATGGGGCTTCTTTGAAACAAATCCGCGCTTACAAAAATTCCCTTTCGCCTTTCTATTTTCCCACTCTTTTATTCCCTGTAGTTTCTCTTCCTAGTTACTTAATCGTTTTTTTTCGAAAATGCCTTGTTGCACGGCTTGGCGGATTCATGTGTTTCCAAGGAGATTTTCCCCTTTCTTTAAATTGATCCTCTAATGTTCCCTGTCCTACAACTAGCACCCAGAGTTCCACCATATACAAATTGACGGGCGGACTTGCACGTTGGCTGGGTCAGCGTTGCACTTCTACTTTTCCGTGACCTCCAAACAACATTTAGAGCTACGCAATATACAAATTGACAGACGGGCTCTAGGGTTGGCGGGCTCAATATTTCCTTTGTTTACGGATGGAAAAGTGCTAAAATGAGCCATACCACATTTGTGCCATAGAAGCTATATTAAAGGGCAAAGCATTTCCTCTATAGTTCTGTGTGCTGCAAAAAAAACCCACAGTTCCGCACTATACAATATGACAGTCGGACTTGCAGGTTAGCTGGCTTATAAAATGCCTCAGAGTTGCACAATATACAAATTGACAAACGAAGCATTCAAGAAGAACCAAGTAAACTCGTGGATCGTATTCTTGGTTGCTGTTTTCTATTCCCACCAAATTCGCAACTCTTTCCAAGTATATATCTTGCCACAAAAATGGGATATCTGTTACAGATGTGAATATATTGTTCCTTGTTTTCTGTCTTCTATACTTGGCCAAATATTGATTTCTCTTTTCCCTAAACTTTATATTTTTCGTCACTTATTCATTTTTTCAAAAATGTATGGCTAGGCGCGTGGGCGGTCTTACAGGTTCACACTTGCACTCGTGCTCTTTTATCGTGACACCAACCTACCATTTCCCCATTCCATACCTAGACACTTATCCAACCGCGAATTTTCGGTAGGCGGGCTCTAGATTGGGCTTTTGTTGTTCCATGGCCTGCGAACAGTACCGTCACTTCCACGATATACAAATTTACAACTGGACTCAGATCATACCCTCTTCCATATTACGGTCCACCTATCATGTCCTCTTCCGTGGTATACATTTTTCACTGAAAACTTCCAATAAATACAATTTAACCGTCGGTTCCTCGCATCTTTTGTGGAACTATTGTCACCCCATTTTGAAGCCCATCTTTCCACTTTTCATACTTCACCATTTCTTCGAATTTATTTGGCGGATCGTCAATTTGGCGGGTTGAAGAAATATCTAGTTCCTAGTCATTGTTTCATGTGCCCGCACCCCTTTGCAATTAGCAATTGCAAATTATATATAAGATATTATTTCCAGCGATGCAATTAGCAATTTCCCTATTCCATATTTAGCCACTTTGCCGGAATTTCGCAAATATACAAACCGGCCGCTGAACTGCCCCATCATGATCTCTTTCGTTTTACACATTTTGCAGTAAAAAATTTTGATACATAAAATTTTATCGTGGAACACTCGGATGTCCTGAGTATCCCCGTAACCCTTTTTTGAATCCCATCCGACCGCTTTTCAGAGCTTGCCATTCTTTCCTTGCTCTCCACCGTCTCCGTCACCTTCGCACCTGTCTATAATAAAAGAAAAAAAATAGTTATATATATATATATATATATATATATATATATATATATATATATAT